>CAUYON010089318.1:0-16782 GCA_963573935.1 Arctocebus calabarensis | reverse complement strand
TTATTCATTTACTTGGCATTGAAAACATGTTGAGATTTTCAAGGTTATTTCCTGCTGAGGAGAGATCATGTCTGTCTGCTTGGGTTCTTGGTTCTTTTGTTGATGGTTTTGTTTTTATTTTTTACTTTTTTTTTTTTTTTTTAAGAGGAAGAGAGAAGAGGAACAGAAAAGATAACTTTTTTTTAGGATGCTTTATTGTCTGCTGGAAAAAGAGAAGCATTTATGAAACTAAGTTTGTCAGACAGTTTATATGACAGTGCAAGTTGGTGCTTGCCAAGCTCCAGACAGATTGTTAATGTTACATGACAGGGATAAATAAATTACCGCTGTCTGCAACACACTTGCACTACAGATGCACCCTGCAGCCTGTGGCTGGTGGTGCTGCCGGTGGACCTGGATGGAGGCACGAAGCCGGAGGGCCTTTGCCGGCGCCCAGAAAAGCCAGGCCTGGGTTCGGAAATGAAAAGGGTGTGTCTTGCTCTTATTTTTGGCTGTACTGCAGGGCCAGTGCATGTCCTCTGTTTTGCTAGGCTGCTCTGACTTGTCCCATGCCCCCCACCCTCCTTGGGTCCACACCCACATTCTTCTCTTGCTGTAGGCAACATGGCACCCTGCTTCTTCCCAAGGGACCCAAACTTCTGTTGAGCTATTGAGAGCCTGAGGTGTGTCCGGCCGAGCTTCAGGCTGTTACAGCTGTGCTCTTTCTGCAGGTGCAGACGCTGAGAATTCAGTGTCTGCGATAGATGTGTGTGCGCCACCCGGGAGGGGGCTGGGCGGCACTCCCTGGGCATAATGTACTTTCATCGAGGGCAATTTGGAGGCAGCTGGCTGAGTGACAGGTGTAATGAACTTAATGGTCTTGCTCTAGTTGTCGGTGGACATGCGGCTCATGTTACAAAGCCACCTCATACCGGGGCCCTGCCAAGTGACTTGCTCGTCTCTTTGCAGACAGGACTCAGGGCATGGTTGACTTGAGTGGCATTAAGGTCAGGAATGGGGGGAGGTGGTGAGCAAAGGGTGTGTCCTCTGTGCTGCTCCCAAATGGACCTTGACTGTCTCTTCAGAGAGAAGAGGATCCTTCCTGCCCCCCATGGCTAGCCACTCTGCCACATCAGGTGTGGTGAAGACCTTCTGTGTAGGTGTGTGTGTATGTCCTGCCTCACTGTGGCAGGCCTTCTGCCCCGCCTCATGGCTTCCCCTGGGCCTCTAGGACACGATTCTGCAGAAATGGGCTGGGCCACAGTGCTGGGAGGTATAGCTAGGCACTGTTCCCAGTGTCTGTGGCCTGGGGAACCTGTGTGCAGAGCTCAGTGGGAACTTTCATAGCAAAGTCTCACTGCTTCTGAAAGCAGTGAGGTATCCAGGCTGCTTTCTGAAGGGCTCCCTGACCTGTGGTCCAGCTGGCCCTGTTCCATGCCCCCTTGGTCAGAGAATGCTACAGCAGTTCCAGACACTCTCATAGCACACAGATGTGTGGGCCCTGACCTTAGTGCTGCAGGTACACTGTCCCCATGGATGGGGTCCTCACAGCAGCCTGTGACCAGGTGTTCGTGCCTCCCCCTCTCACAGACAACGCCGGGTGCCTCATGCCAGTCAGTGAGGGCTGGAGTCCTGGCAGCTGGGCAGTCTGGCCCCTCTGTTGGGTTTTTGACTCTGGAGCCTCAGGTCAGAAATTCTTCATTCGGGAGCACGCAGCCCCAGCTGGGAGACATTTCTCTTCTTGTCCTTGTGCAGTCCCAATGGGACTGTATTCAGACAGCAAGCCCAGAATGCCTGCCTTCCTGCTTCCCTTCTCTATCCTGGATCCAAATCTTGGCTCTCTGCCTGTGGCCAGAGCCTCAGTGTTGAGAACTGGACCCTCGGCAGCCTCGTCTTTATCCCTGGTGTTCTTGAGTCCCTCGAAAGGAAGGCAAAACAGCAATCATCAGGAGAATTGCTGTTGCTGAACGTGTCTTCTGCATGCTCCAATGTTACCGTATAGGGTGCTGGAACATTTGCACGGGTGCTCAGGTGCCTGAAACATATGAGGATGGGCTTTGACTGGGCGATGCTGTGGGGCTGGCTTCCGCCATGCAGCTCTGAGCCTGTGAACTTGTCTGGCAGGGATGGGGCCGAGGCCCTCCGGCTAGCGGACCTCAGGATGTTGGCTGTGTAGGCAGGTGGTTTGGTTGAATGTTTGTTTTTCTGTTTCTTTGGCTGTTGAGATAACTGTTAAAACATTTGGCTTTCATCCTATTTGTGTTTAAATAAGTTAAATAAGTGAAAAATTTTCACTTCTGTAGTCGAGGTCTTGGGATTTAAAATTCTTTTTCATCTGAAGAGTGATGTAAAAAGAATAAACAAATTTCGTATATGTATATTCACAACTAGCTATGTGTGGTGAATTTAGTCCGGGAAAAGCATGGTGTTTGTTTTCTGATAAAGTTGGATGTTATTAATAAACTGAGAGGAGCGTTTATGATCTACTGGAACTCCTAGTGCGTTACCCTGTAAAATGAAGCCTCACCCTTTGTCATGACATCATCCATATATTGGATTTTTAAAATCAGGGCACATTTATATGCCAAAGGAAGTGGCTGCTTCTGTCATCTGCATGGAGGCGGCTGTCTCCACTGGACCCACCAATGAAGCAGCGTCTGATGAGTCGTGTCCTGGTTCCTGTGGGGTTTCTTGGGTCTGCTGTTCCAAGCTGTCACTGCTGGGCCCCTCAGAGGTCAGGTTCCCTTGGGCAGGTCACTGCCTCTCTGTGCTTCAGTTTGCCCTTCTCCAAAATGACTATTTGCCCACCACTTAGGTTTTCAAGAGGAGTAAGTAAGATGCCGTGTATGCACACCAGTTGGGACAGGGCCAACTGGCACAGTGCGAGCTCGATAGAAGGCAGCTCTTAGGTCGAATGTGTGTCTGTGAAGCTCCTTCCGTGCTGGCACAGTCAGAGACACAGGTCCTGCCCCTCAGACCCTTAGAGACTGAGGAGAAGATGGAATATGCCTAAGGGAAATGATTAGCAAGTGAAGACGGTTTTACGAGCTGTATATAATGAAGTCTCAGGTTAAGCAGCTGCTGAAGACAGGCTAGATGTGAGGCCACTCTGTCCCCAAACCAGTGGAAGACAGAGGTGCACAAAAGTGCCACGTGGGACTAATGACCGAACCCAGGACACAGGGAGACCACCATCTGTTTTGGTCAATCAAAGGAGACTTCAGGGTGGATGCCAAAAGCTGTGGTCTGAATATTTGTGGGTCCTCCAAATTCAAAAGCTGAAACTCAATCCCTAACATGACAAATGTGCCCTGATTTTAAGAGATGGGGCCTTGAGGAGGTCATTAGGCTGAGGGGGAGCCTCCCTTGTGATTAGGGTCAGTGCCCTGGGGCAGCAGCGTCAAGGGAGCCCATTCACCCGTCCTGCCACGTGAAGATGACTGACATCATCGTGCAGAAGGGGCCTCCCCAGACACAGGGTCTGCTGCAGCCTTGATCTTGGACTTCTCAGCCTCCAGAACTGTGAGCAATGCATTTCTTCTGTTTATAAATTATCCCAGCTGAGGGATTTTGTTACAGCAGCATGAACAGACTAAGACACTGACTTTGGGCCAAGACTTCATGCACCATGAGCAGAGTCCTGACTATCAGGCTTGTGTGTGTGTGTGAGAGAGAGAGAGAGAGAGATGAGGAGGAATGCAGCAGGTGTTGGGAGTGGAGGTCTCCCTAGGGGTCGGGGGTTAGGAGGAGGCGCGAGGGATCCAGATGGGTTTTGTAGAGGAAATGGCAGTTGACACTTGGCTCAGATAAAAGGTGGGTAGGATTTTGAGAAGCGGTGCTGGAGTTGGAGTGAGCACAGAGCAAGTGGACATGCGTCTGGTGAGCATCAGTCATGGCCCAAACTTGTCACTGGGGTCATCACCATTCTTGTTACGTTGTGGCCATGGAATGAGGCTGCACGAGTCTGGTTCTGGTGTGGAGTGGCTCTTTGCTGAAAACTGAATCAGTCAGCCAGGAATGGTGAAGAAAAACAAGCCTGTTGGAATACCCATCTCAGATCTATTCTCTTACCTGATTGTCTGCGTGAGGACTCTGTCTTGTCCACGATTCTTTAATGGCTGATATTCATTCCCATTTCACAAAATGCTTAAATTTCATACTCTATATAGTTAATGCCAGGAAGTGGGAGCGGAATGATAATGCTTTCTGCTTACAAAACATGTAACTATTTAAAGCTTTTCATAGACATCATCTAATTTCATGTTCGTTGGCTTTAAGGAAAAATAATTAATGAAATGTACATAGAAGTGTAATTAATGGATTTGTTCCTTCTCCAGTGTTAGCCAGATGTGGAACTCAGGTTGGAGCTTATTTAACCTTAATGTGTGGACCCTGCTTGGAGAGTGATGCTCCCCTGTTGTCCCTGACATACAGCAGGGGCTCCAGGTTCCTGGTGTGGTGGCTTGATGGCTAGGTGGGCACTCAGGCTGTGTCATTCCAGGATGTTGGGGGCAAAGCCTTCAATTTGGAGGTGCGAATACTTAAGTAAAGGAAACCACAGGGGTGAGCTGCAAAGCCCTCTTTTGGTTGGTAATGCTGCCGTGAAGTGCGTGGCTCAGGTGGGCCTGCGTAGCCTGAGCTCAGCTGCTCTGTGCTGGAGGAGTGTCTGCTGAGGACTCTGCTGGGGCTGAGATGAATGTAGGGCTTGGCCCCTGCATCCCCATCCTTGTCTGTTGCAGGGTTGCCCTGACCTCTGGCTGTGCCTGTGCTCCTTGTGCTTGGCGTGGTTTGGGTGCAGTTTGTTCTGCTGTGGGTGCAAGTTGGCTTCAGTTCTGTGTCTCCCTTTTTAGCAGAACAGCTTTCATTCCCTGCTGCTGCCTCTGTCCGGCTCCTAGCCCATGGTCCAATGTGGCCTGGGCTCTGTACCCTGTCCTTGGTGTGGTGGGGAACGATGCTGGCTGACTCCATTCTGGTCACCAAGTCTTCCGACCCCCTCCTGCATTCCAAGTGGAGTCGCGGGCACTGGCCCTCACACTTGCTTTGCAGTTTCCTGCTGTCTGCCCACAGTCCTGGAGGCGTTGCCTCTGATCAGCGCTGTGTGGCCTGGGACGGGCAGTGGTTGCTTCTGGTGAGCCCAGCGCTGTACCCTGCATTGATGGTGATGCTGACAAGCAGCGTGGCGGCTTCTCCGGGAGGCCCTCCTGGTTTCCCAAGAGAACAGTAGTGAGTATACTCACGCCAGTGCTCTGGCTAGTCATCAGTAGTGTAGGTGGCAAATGAAGCACTTTCTGGCCTCTGGTAATTAGTTTGCATGATCAATAAGTCATTAGAGGGTCTGATAGTTACTCACAGCAAGTTAAGTGTAGCACTTGTGATGAAATGTCCTGGCCTCTGCTGGTGGTGGCTGTGCTGAGGGGACGTGCTGGTGCTGTCAGTGTGCTCCCCTGGTCACCAGCTGCTGAGGAAGCGGCCTGGTCGTCTTCTGTGCCCTTCATGTATGTTCTCTGCTGCTGGACAGCGTGGGGTGGCTGTGATCTAGCAGGTCCATTTGCTTGTTTGCAGTTGAGAGGATCTGGCAAGGCTCAGCGCCTGTAGCTCAGTGGCTAGGGCGCCAGCCACATACACCGGATCTGGAGGGTTCGAATCCAGGCCAGGCCTGCCAGATACCAAGGACAACTACACCACTCCACTACCTCCTTACCAAGGACAAGGACAAAAAACAGCCGGGCGTTGTGGCAGGCGCCTGTAGTCCCAGCTACTTGGAAGGCTGAGGCAAGAGCATTGCTTAAGCCCAAGAGTTTGAGGTTGTTGAGAGCTGTGAAGCCATAGCCCTCTACTGAGGGTGACATAGTGAGACTCTGTCTCAGAAAACAAGAAAAGAGAGGGTCTGGCAAGGCATCAAGGGACCTTCCAGTGTGCTCTTGGACAGGCAGAGGGGAGCACCTCACAGAGCCTGGGAGGGACGTGGAGCTGCTGTTGGGAAGCCAGTGCCTTCTGATTCGAAGTGTCTTCACATCTGTGTCCTGTTTGGTCCAGTTGTGTGATGTCCTTCTCCAGGAGAAGATGTTTTTTGGGCGCTTGGTCTCCCACCCTCGATGCATCCTGCTTGATGGAACCTGCCAGGGAGTATGGTCAGCCTCTGCACTGTGGTCTCACCCTTGTTTGGGAGGGAGGTTTATCTGAGCTGAGAACCTTATCTGCCTACATCTGGGGAGCTTAGAGGCAGAACTGTGTTGCTGGGATCAAAATTGGCTGGCTATTTACACAGAGGGTGTTCGCTCAGAGCCCCAGGCTCCTGGCTCTTACACGTAGCTGCTCCCAGCCTCCTCCGCCTGTAGACACCTGCAGTCAGCAGGTCTGACAAGGGCCCGTCTGTGCCTTCCTGACCCTCCCCTGCTCTCCACTGTCCAGTCTCAGTGTCTAGCACTTTCATCTGCTCAGTGATTCAGGTCACCCATCTTATACTGTCCTTTAGTTCTCTCTTTTTTTTTTTTTTTGGTTCCATGGCCCAATTTATGTACCAATCCTGTTTTTTCTGCCTTCAAAGTTTGTCCCAAATGTGATCACTTTTGTCTGTCTCTACCACCAGTGGTCCTGTGCTTTGCAGTGGTGGTCTGCAGTGGCGCCCTCCTTCCTCTCCGCCCTTGCATGTGACCTGTGCCACCTGACCTCTGACCTTGTGCCCTCGGGCGTCTTCTCTTGAGGGTCCTGACCCATCCTCCAACATCCTTGCCCCCCCCAGGCCTGCTCTCCGAGGACAACCTCCCCTGCCTTTCCCAGTTCACTCTGGGGCTTTCTCTTACACAGCTGCTCCCCAGGGCAGACAGTTGCCCACTTGTTCCTGCTGTGACCCTGCGCAGGGGAGGTGCCTAAGGCTGCTGTTAGGTTCATGTTAGTTGCATGAACAAATGGATGTGGGAGCTGGAGCACGCAGGCCAGTGGGAGGACAGTGGGCAGGTCTGCAGACGAGTGGGCCCGAGCTGTTTGTGGGGCTCTCCTTTCTGCTGAATCCTGGGTGCTGTGACGGTCAGGGCAGGCATCTGTGCAGAGGTCCTGCTGACAGGCAGGAGTGCAGGGGCGGTGGGGGGCGGGGCCCTTCTCCCCTGCGCCTCTCTGCTCACCTGCATCATCTTCTCATTTTGCTGTGAACTCCCTGCTAGAAGCCAAGGACTTGTTTCCCAGATCAACTCTTGCCTCCCCTCTGCCCTCTCCCAAATTTAACTTGCTGGTTAAATAAATTTTGGATGAATTAGATGTTATTTTATGCTTACCTCAAATTTTTCAAGCTGTAAAAGTTCATCAGATTTATTAATTTTGTGAAAATCATCCTATGTAGATGCCTTCTTTTAGACATGATATCTCTATGATAGCCTTGGTTCTCCTAAGCTGTTTTCCTCTGTTCTTGAGATCAGGAACAGTTCAAAGTAGAGAAAATTATGACCTGTGAATCTTTTTCCCATCTTTTCAAAGAAGGCTAAGTGTTCGACAGTTACCTGGAAGTCTGACTCACCCTTTAGACATCTGAGTTTGCTTTTATTCTGGTATTAGATGCATCTTTTTTTTTAGATACATCTTGAATTTAGTTTTGTTGCCTTGGATTTAAAATCCACAAAGATTATGAAAACCCAACTGTGGAAAAAGGGGAAAAACCTAAAGAAGACAAATCTAAAGGGGATACAGAGATTCATTTCTACCGGTGCATTTCAGGCAATGTATTCGAGATCATCTGGCCGCTAGCCACGCTCTGTGTGATGGGTCTCCTTCCCAGCCAGGCTGTCTATCCAGGCTGACCCCCGTGCTGGCCCTCAGGGCTGTCTGTAGACCTGCCCAGGCACCTGAATCTCCCTCCACCCCAGGAACAGACTGGCAGGAAATACAGCAAGGACACTAAAACAGGGTCTTTAAGTGTTGTGCTCGAGATGGCTTAAAAATTCTGTCTTTTCATTTTTTCCATATTTTCTGCAATGATCATGTGTTACTGTTTTTATAATGAGAAAGTTCCAAGTTAACTGGATTTACTAAGGGTGTGGATTAAAAAATCAGTTTCTGAAAGATTGTGGAAAACAATTTGATGTGTGTCTTTTTAAGCATTTTGGAAGCATGGTGAAGTTGCTATGGGGATAGAAAGGTTTGCTCTCTACACAGAGCAGTCCCATCTGGCACCGTGTCCTCCCAAGCTGAGCTGGGAAGTCTATGCGGAGCAGAATTTCTCATTAGATGTGGAAACAGTTACTAGAATCACTCTCCCATCGCTTTTCCCCCTTAAATCATCCTTGAGCTTTGGTCTGATAGACACAATTTTAGCTCCTTTCTGCAGCTGCTGGTTCCTCCATGTACCTGGAGCTGCCCGTGTGTGACTGGGCCTGCTGCCTTCCTGTGGGGGTGATTCCTGCAGGGTCCTCGCTGTCATACTTTGGGTCTCGTGCTGGCATCGCCCTTGGAGGTGATGTTTTCCTGCCCCTTTGCTTTGCCCCTGAAGCTGTCGACCCCTTCCCTCCCTACAGTGACTTAGAACCAATGTGGTCCCATCTCGATGCGGAGAGGAGCTTGTGACATCCCATAATCCGTCACTGGGGCATAACGAGGCAGACGAAGTTCAGTATCGCATTCATGGTGACTTGAAAAGCAGTTGGCTTTCTTTCTGTGGTCTTAGCACATCCCTGGAAGCCTCGCCACTGCCAGCTTGGCCCGGAAGCTGGCTTGTTGGGATCAGGACTCCTCTGCACTCTGGGGAAGGCACAGACTGGCCGCCAGAGCACCCACGTGGTGTCTGTCCTTGGGCAGTGTGGCCTTCGGCCAGTCAGAGTTCTGTTCCCTCATCTGGAGAGCAGGGGTGGCGACCCTTGTCTGGCTTGTAGGGTGGCCTTGATCTCAGACAGGATGCTGCAGGCATCTGCTCAGAAACGTGGAGGGCCACGTGCGTCACCTGTGTCCTGAGTGGCAGGGTCACCGTGTCCTTTGTGTCCTTTTGTCCTCTGGCGATCTGACAGGGCGTGACTCTGTGATGCCAGGGTGGGTGGGTTGTGGCACCTAAAGCTGCCAGCTCACATGCTCAGCAACCAGGAGGGCTGCTGTGGCTGGTGGACTTGTGAGCGTGACTGCAAACCCCTTTCCTTCCTGCCTTGGACACAGAGGTGATCATTTCATTCCAAGCCCCAAGGCCAAACGGAGCTGGGAGATCTGCTTAGTGGAAAAAGTGGGTGGAAGATGTTCAGGGGACGTGGGTTCTTGTTTCCAGCTCTGTCTCCAGGTAGCATTGTCCCCTCGAACAACTCCAGATCTGTTCCCCCAGTGGACACTATTGTGTGACTGCCCGTAACAGGCACTGTGGTCACACGAGACCCCAACCTTGGTTTCCCTACTGAGAACCCCGTTTATGGTGGCATTGTCATATAGAACTCTCCGTGTGTCCTTCTCTGGGGAGCACAGAGTCTCACTGTGTCATGTAGGCTAGAGTACAGTGGTGTCATCATAGCTCACGGCATCCTCAAACTCCTGGGCTCAGGCTGTCCTCCGACATCAGCCTCCCTTGTAGCTGGGACTAAGGTGCCCTCCAGCATGCCTGATTTTTCTATTTTTAGTAGAGACAGGTTCTCATTCTAGTTTGGGCTGGTTTTGAACTCCTGAGCTTAAGGGGTCCTCCTGTCTCAGCCTTGCAGAGTGCTGGGATGCCAAGCGTCAGCCACTGAGCTTGGCCTCTCCAGATCTCCCCGTGTGTGGGGCTGGAACGTGTCATGATCACTCCCATTTCACAAATGACAAACAGAGGCCTATATAACTTTAGCAGCTTTTTGGAGATCTTACCCTGTTAGGATCTTCTCTCTAAGCAGAGAGGCTCAGCAGGGCCTGTGCTTCCCAGGACTCCTCTTTGTTCTCAGGTTCTAGGGATCTGCTTCCCCAGGGAGCAGCTCTGGGCCACCTGTGGAGGTGGGCAGTAGGGTGAGGTTGCCTCCAGCCGCCCGTACCCCCCAGCCCTGGCTCTGAAAACCCACCTGCAAGCCCAGGAACTATGGGGAAGGAGACTCTGCAAACTAATAACACCCAGGAGGCCTACGTTTCCTGAGTCCAGAGGGTGTAGGGCAGACCCAGGGTAGGAACTGGAGACAGAGCTCTCAGGGGACGTGGCTGAGTGTATGGCACGGTGGGCTGCCTGCTGTCTGGTGGGTGCCCCTGATGCCCGGTCTCTCGTGTGGTTCTTTTGCTCTACTGGGAGGAGGTTAGGATTGCTCATGCTATGTAGTTTTTTATTATTTCTAGACGTCTGAAAGCACTGTTGAGTGGGACTCAAGCCTCTTTATTTGGCCTTTACTGTGCACACAGAAGGAAGACTTTCTGTGCCTTGGATTGTGTGCCGAGTCTCCGTGACAGGCCCAGGGAAGGGTGAGCAAGGCAGCGAGGCCGCGTGGTGCAGGGAGGGTGTGGGCTTTGGATCCCACCTACACCCCGGCCTGGGTTCACCTCTCTGTGAGGTTCACACCAAATCCTCCTTCCTTTCTGAGACCCTGGAGGGACTCAGAGACACTGTGGGGAGGGCCCTGTGTGCAGCGGGTTCTGTGGCTGGTCCGCCCTGAGTTTTCAGTGTGGAAATATGTTGGTGAGGTTGCATGCCCAGGCGAGGTCAGTGAGCTGCATCCTGCCCTCACCTCATCCCAGACCTGCCCCAGGGGCTGAAGGGCCCAGAGGTTCTGGTGGGAGCGAAGAGTGGGGTGGCTCACGCCTGTAATCCTAGCACTCTGGGAGGCAGAGGTGGGAGGATCCCTTGAACTCAGGGGTTTGAGACCAGCCTGAGCAACCAGCCTGAGTAAGAGCGAGACCCCCATCTCTACTAAAAAGAGAAAAACTAACTGGGCATTGCGCAGGCACCTTTAGCCCTAGCTACTTGGGAGGCTGAGGCAGGAGGATCACTTGAGCCCAGGCTTTTGAGGTTGCTGACGCCAGGGCACTCTACCCAGGGCACAGAGTGAGACTCTGTCTTAAAAAAAAAAGAAAAAAGAGACTGCTGCTCACAGCTGCTGGTGTGATGGGACTTGTGGGTGGGGGGCTGGGGTTAGGGCAGGATGCTGGCAGTGCTACTGCAGCTAATCCGATGAGATTAGCCTGTTGAGTGCAGGGATTTGAGGGAACAAAGGGGTATGAAAGGGCCACTTAGAAGTTTAAACAGACTTCCTCCCCCTTTTCACCTTCATCTTGTGTAAGGATTTCAATAGCCTCTAAATGAGCCTGCCTGAATGGCCTACATACCCGTTTAAATTCTAATTAGTTGGTGAATTAACAAGTATGAAATTGGTGAGTGAGAATGAATTACAAGGTGAATTACAAAAAGAGTTAATGATTGCACTGTCTTAGAGCAGTTGAAAGTGGGGTTGTCTAAAGGGGGTTTCAGCCAGCCATCAGCTGAACGGACTTTAAACAGCCTCTGCCCACCTGTGCTTCATGCCCATGCTGGAACCTGCAGGGACTGGGCACAAGACACAGACGCCTTGGCTGTCCTTAGTGGCCCTGGGGGCAGCAGAGCCCTGCGTGTTGGCTGGCACACCGCCAGCTGTGGCTCCTGGAGTGTTCTCTGGTGGCCCCGGCTACTTGGGCTACATCAGCGGTGAGAGGTGATGGCAGTGAGTGTAGCCGTCCCTGCTGTGGCCAGCCTTCACATGGTTCCTTGACCACATGAGTTCATGGTGGGTCTTCTGGGGACACCTTGGTGGCATGCTCCCAATGCTGATTGTTGAGGCCCTGCTCCTGTTTGGCCAAGGAAAGGAACTTGTCGTGTGTTAATACTTCTTTGTCTTTGTTGTGTTTCTGATGACTTTGGGCATAGAAACTCATTGCTCAGTAGTTACGAGTATTCTGAGAGACTCACCCAGACCCTGCACAACATGGAGATGGGCACTTGGAAAGACTCAGAGGCTCGCTAACATTGCAGAGTTGGCTCCAGCTTTGGGGGGTCGCTTGCTGAAATCTGGGCTCCCTGGTTCAGCAGGTGTCATGTGCCTGTCAGCTCAGGAGCCTGGTGTCCCTGTGGGCCCACAGGCAGGGAGAAGGAAGCAGCTCCCAGACAGTGGTCAGTGCCTGGGCTGGAGGGCTTCTGCTTCCCACTCCTGCTTCCCAAGTGCTTCCTCAGAGTCTGGTCACAGCATGCGCGCACCTGAGCGTATGTGTGTGTGCCCACACGGGCTTGTGTGTGCACACGTCTGCACGTGTGTATGTGCGTGTACACGTCTGCACATGTGTGTGTGTGTGCATACACATCTGCACATGCGTGTGTGTGTGCACACCAGGGTTTTCTAATGGGCTGTGCCGGTGTCCTCCTTCCTCATAGATCGTGAACTCTGAGCAGTCAGGACTGTGCTGCTCACCTGTATATTCCAAGTGCCCCGCTTAGTACCTGGCACACAGTAGGGCTTCAGTGACAGCCAGGTGAGTGGGACCTGACATGTAGCACCTTTGGGGCAGAATGATGGATTGTGGTCTAGTCTCACAATTTCTTTTTTTTTTGGCAGTTTTTTTTTGGCCAGGGCTGGGTTTAAACCCACCACCCTAGGTATATAGGACCGGCGCCCTACTCCTTGAGCCACAGGTGCCGTCCTAGTCTCACAATTTTTGCCCAAGAAAGAATTAGCCCTGCTTCAGGCGGACTTTGTCTGGGAGGCATCTCCCACACCCCCTCATAGGGCACACGTTTGCGTGGACCCCAGGCCTGCTGCATGCCTCTCTGTCCTGTTTGTGACCTCTCAGGAGCTTCATCTTTGTAACTTTCACCAGTCTGGAAATAACGTCTGGACGCTGAGACTTCCAGTGGAGCAGAGGTCCTTCCTTGAAGTAGACAGTAAAACCTTGGCTGAGTCTCCTTGTGGTGGGACAGACTTTGAGTGCAGAGGGAGTGGAGGTGAGGGCCCGGGCCTCACGTGGAGGTTGCTGTTGGGGGGCAGATCGGCTGCCTCCCGGCCTGTCCCTCCTGACCCCCCCAAGGCGAGTGGGAGGGACTGTCTCGCCCTCAGCACTGCAGGGTGCTCGTCCTTTGGTGGCCAGCTCTGCCCTCACCCCCGCCCTTGGCCCTCTTACCTGCATAGCAGTGTGCTGCCTTCACAGGGTTATAAAGAGGACTGTCGAGTTGTCACTGTCCTCACCGTCTTTCACCATAGTTACCATTAAGCACTGCAGGTTCACGGCTCAGGGACGGGATGCACTGTGGGGGTCAGGCTGTGGGGGCTTCTGGAGACGCCAGCTATGCCGTGTCCTCTTGCATTCTTATGTATACCCAGCATCCTTTCAGAAGAAATGTGAAGACAACTTCAAAAACACATACAATCTTAGAATAATGATAAAAGTTTGGGGTGTTAGGAGAAAGAGAAAATCTGAGTTTAATAGAGTTATGTTAAGCCAGGGAAGTGCCTCTCACTTGTTGACTTACGAGAACACCCTGTTTGCACATGTCAAGGAGAACAATTTTGTTTTGGATTCTAGTAGTCACATTTTACCCCAGAAGGAACTGCCAGGTAGCCCCGCACCAGTCACCCAACCTTGTGTTTTGATGGGGTTCCTATTTCCTTTATGCTTAAAGGGTTAAAGTTCTGGAACTGCTCAGAAGACGTCACTTGGCTCTAGGGACTTTGGTTTTGGGCCTGGAGCTGTGTGGTGATGAGTGGGTTTGGTTAAGGTGGGGCAGGCAAGAGCTCTGTAGACTTTACTCTGATGGAGGAAAAGCACCTTTAAGTGCTTACTAATGATTTTCATTAAGAGGTGGAGTATTTATTTATTTATTTATTTATGGAGACAGAGCCTCAAGCTGTTGCCCTGGGTAGAGTGCCGTGGCACCAGAGCTCACAGCAACCTCCAACTCTTGGGCTTAAGTATTCGTCTGCCTCTGCCTCCCAAGTAGCTGGGATTACAGGCACCCGCCACAACATCCGACTATTTTTTGGTTGCAGCCATCATTGTTGTTTGGCGATCCCAGGCTGGATTTGAACCTGCCAGCTCAGGTGTATGTGGCTAGTGCCTTAGCTGCTTGAGCCACAGATGCCGAGCCAAGAGGTGGAGTTTTTAGAACACTTATGTGGAGATTGACAATATTTCACCCTTTGAAATTATCTTTTATTTTTATTTATAAATATTATTTGTCTATTTTTTGAGACTTTGGGAAAAAAAATAAGTTAACTGATGACTCCATACTGAACCTCAGAATCAAAGCATTCTATAATAGTCATACTCTTATTTGATAATGTGAATTTTACTTTTTTTCCATTATTATTATTATTGCTCAATAGTTTGTTGCAGCCATCATCTGTCTTTTCTGAATGTATTTATCTTTGTTCATTCTTTACGAGGTTTTTATCTCTAGTCCTTATCTTAAACATTGTTATTGTTATTAAATTTTAAGCCTTTTTAATTTTGTGAAGGCAGAAAGTGGAAACCAAATAAACACATGTATATATAAAAAAAGAAAAAATAAATTCTTTATATAATATAAAAATAAAATAAAATAAAATAAAATACCACAAAGTCTACACAACTTGCAGGAAAAGAAGAGCTAAGTGCAAAATTTGTATTGTTTGACTTAGCTCTAGTTTAAGTTCCAAGTAGTTTATTGAAATCTGACCCCCTAGTTTTGCCAGGATTCTGCAGGGCTCTGAGTCCACCTGCCCCACTCAGCTCCTGTGCCGTCAGCCTGCTCAGAGCTCCACTCCGGGGCCCCCCTTTGCCTTAGTGCCTTGGTCCCCACACCCTTCAGTTCTGCAGCCGCTATTTGAGAGTCTGTGCTGGGAGCACGTTTGCATCTGACCCAGCTGATGTTAGTTTTCTAATCAGACCATGTTTTCTTTGAGAGCATTTTACAACTTGACTCTCTAGCAGGCATCCTCAAACTACGGCCTGCGGGCCACATGCAGCCTGCCCAGGACATTTATCCGACCCCTTCGAAATAAGATATGTGCAGTGTGCACAGGAATTTGTTCATAGCTTTTTTAAAACTATAGTCTGGCCCGCTAATGGCCTGAGGGACAGTGAACTGGCCCCCTGTTTAAAAAGTTTGAGGACCCCTGCTAAGTGGAGAGGCCACTTTGCCCAGGACAGTGCTGGGGGGGCAGGGCCCGCAGAGGCTAGGACCTGAGAGCTGTCCCCAGCCCCTGCCACTTCTAGAGTGGAACCTTGGGCACATTGCTGACTTCTGTATTGTGGACAGAGAAACATCTTTCAACCCGTGAGAAGGATTGATGAGATAAGACACAGGGACAGTGCTTAAAACCTAATATCATCCATCCATCCATCCCACCCTCCTGTGACTTACTAAACTTAACTGCCAAACAAATTTTTTTTTTTAGAGATAGAGTCTCACTTTTGTCGCCGTGGGTAGAGTGCCGTGGCATCACAGCTCACAGCAACCTCCAGCTCTTGGGTTTAGGCGATTCTCTTGCCTTAGCCTCCTAAGTAGCTGGGACTAAAGGCGCCCGCCACAACACTCGGCTATTTTTCTTTTTGTTGTTGTTGTTGCAGTTTGGCCGAGGCTGGATTCGACCCTGCCACCCTCGTTATATGGGGCTGGTACCCTACTCACTGAGCCACAGGCGCCGCTCCAAACATGAATTAATGTTGGGATAAATGTTCCTCCTTTACCTACGTTTTTGTTATTGTAATTACTGATTAATCTTTGAAATCTTTAAACATATTTATTGATCCATGTGGAGTGTGTTGTGGTTAATACGGCCATTGACATTTACTTCTGTGAGTGCCGCCTTCAGACAGGTCCCTCCTTACTTCCTCCGGCACACACAGGTGCACACACAGGTGCACACACGTGCTGCACACCACACGCACACACACAGCAGGGCTGAGAGTCCGTGTGAAGGTTGAGCTGCTGGATTGACCCTACTTAGGCATTCCCTGCCCATGTGGCCAGGTGGGAGTGTCCGTTTTAGAGGCAGAGGCAGGTTGAGAAAGCACATGTCATAGGCCTTATTGGCAATTTCGCCGGACGCTCGTGTCATCTGTGTATGCGCAGACTAGCATCCTTCTCACGTGCACATGAGGCTCTCAGAGAGCAGTGTCTGTGCCTCAGTCCAAGGACCATGCCCTCTGCTTGGTGGGGGCCGTGGCTTCCTTGGGGGGTGGGGAATGGGGGGGGCTGTGCCTGGACTGGCGGCACTTGGGGATGTGGAGAGATGACTGAGGGTGCTACCGGATGGGACTGCCTGGCTCGCTGTGTGTCTGTGGGACTTCAACCCAGCCCAGAGGTAACGGGGGACACGTAAGGTGAGACACGCAAGTGAGGGGAGAGTTTCGTCTTCATGCATTGGATTTAAGTGGTGTCAGTTTGGGGGGCTGCCCCCTGCAGGAAGGACTGAAGCCCCTCATTGGTACCCACACCCACTCGACCAAGTGCTTGCTGTCCTGGGCATGTTTTTCATCTTCACTTTACAAGTGTGAAACTGAGGCTCAGGAAGACTAAGAGAAGCACCCAGGTGGATCAGGGTGTCTGTCAGGCCCGTGCCTTTGACCCTGGCCCTCCGTCTGTCTTGCTGTGGCCCATGAGTGTGGACAGTAGAGTCTGTCCGGTGGAGGGGACCGCAGCAGACAGCATGGCATTTCTGCTCAGAGAGCAAAGAGAAGGGAGCTTTCCTGAAACGCCTAGCTCAGGAGGGCAGCTCCGGGCCTGCAGGTGACCCGGCGGCCACCTGGGGAGTCCCTCATCCTCGCCTCCTCCCCCTTTCCTTGAATCCAGCTACTTACCCTTACTTGATCGTTGACAAGCCAGTTAAAAACTTTCAGTGGGGAAAAGACTCCCTATTTAACAAATGGTGCTGGGTGAACCGG
>CAUYON010089316.1:0-48728 GCA_963573935.1 Arctocebus calabarensis | reverse complement strand
CAGAAATCACTTCTCTCTCTCAGCTGGGCTCCCAGTATTCAGCTTAATTGCACAGTTTCTGGAGGTTATCTTCCCTTTTGGACAGAAGCCTTTTTCGGAAGCTGCTTCCAGTCAGCCATCTTGCTCCTCCAGCTGTACTTCTCAATTTTGATTGAGCCTTTGTATCCTGTGACTAGCATTTCACTTGTTCCCACCTCAGCCTCTAATAATCCCCATTTTACTCTCTGTTTCTATGATTTGATTGAGTTTGTTTTCATGAACCCTGTTATGCTGTTGGTGGAAATGTAACAGAGTACAGCCTTTATGGAAAACTGTATAGAAGCTTCTCCAATAACTGAAAATAGAATTTCTAAATAATACAATAAGCCTACCTCTGGGTATATTTCCTAAGTATTTTATCTGCAATCCCCTGTTCCTGACAGCATTACTTCCAATAGCCAAGTTATGAATTCAACCTTAGTGTCCAAAAGTGAATAAATGGCTAAAATATTATAGTGTATATATAAAATGGAATATTATTTATCCTTTTAAAAGAAGGAAATTGTTTCATTTGCAACATAGGAATGTTATTCTGTTTTCTACTGTTAATGTCTCACAGGAGCCTATAAGCAACGAATACATAGTAAAGAAAACACGAAATGAATGAATGAGTAGTACAAAGTAATCAACACCTACTGGGGATTTTCCTGAAGAAAATAATTATCCAACTGACTATGTGACCTACAGTCACAATTGAAATATCATGTTTAGTGGGTGTCATTCTAATGAGCTATTTTTTACATAGTATTCCACTTAAAACTTGAAGAATTGGTGTGTGGCACAACTTTTGGGGGCAAGGCACAATTGTAAGAGGGACTTTACCTAACAAATGCAATCAGTGTAACCTGGTTTCTTGTACCCTCAATGCATCCCCAACAATAAAAAGAAAAAAAGAAACTTGAAGAATAGAGTTGCAAAATAACCAAAATGAATGGATTTTTTCCCCTTAAGGACACTGATTTTCCCCTTAATGATAACCTATTCTAATAATTAAATCTCAAATATTGTTTCAAACTAGTCCTTTTCACTAATAGTATTTTACCTGCCTTCTGCCAGCCCACCTGTATTGAGCCTACAAAGCACATGTTGAAAACAGGACTTGTGAAAAGTAACTTTAAAATCTTTCTTCTAATTTAATATAACTTGTTTATTTCAATTTTACATTACAAGGCACTTAACAATACTTTTGTATGTAATTTATTATATAGTCATCGATAAATGGTATTTCAGATTGTACCAGTTTTAATACTGGTAATCAGTATGACACAAGTGGCTAGTTTAGAGTAAAATAGATAAAGTATATCATAAATAGGATATATCTAGTGAGACATTTTCTTTTAATGCCAAAATATCCACTAAGGGCATAGTTAAAACTCATAAATCCTATGTGTGTCAGGGAAAACTATCATAAGAATCAAAATTAAATTAATGGAATCTACTGAAAATATACAATTAATTTTTCTCTTTTTTCCCCACTGTCCTTTTTGCTTCTCCCACTATAATTAGGGTCTCATTACCCTTGGCATTGATGCTTATGTGGTAATATAACCTCTATTGTCTTCTGTCTTTCATTTTCCAAACCCTACCAACCATTATTTTTGGAGTCTTATTTTTTTATTATTCTCTTTCATATGTATCTTCGATTCCCCACATATTCTCACTTGTTTATTTTTATTAATACTGTTCTTGCCACCTGGAATACCTTTTCTTCATTTTCCCATGTTGAAATCTTATCCATGCTTTCTGGTCCAGTTAAATTCCCTAAGCTGTAAACTTCTCTAGAACAGAGATCACATCTACCTGGTGCCATCAAGGGAATGCTTGCAGAGCTAAACTTGACCTACTCCACTAGGAGTTTTAAGGATCCTTCCACTGAGATAGTGTTATCTTGCTTGCTGGTTGTTCATTCAATATAAATTTATTAACTAAATGGCATGCACAAACGTATCACTAGGCATATAACTTTAAATATATACACATCTTAGCCCATTGATTTATTTTATAATACTAAAGAGCTTAATCTTTGTTTTTTATAGTTGCTAAAAGACTTTATATTTGTGCTTCTCCCAATATAAACAGTTATTTAAAATTAAATTCCAAATGGCTTTACTATTAATATTCTGTTGCTACTGTAAACACAGTGTATTTATAGACAATTACTAGTAAAGAAAGCACAGTCATTTCTCATGTGACTTATGGCATTAG
The DNA here is from genome assembly GCA_963573935.1 of Arctocebus calabarensis. Lineage (NCBI taxonomy): Eukaryota > Metazoa > Chordata > Mammalia > Primates > Lorisidae > Arctocebus > Arctocebus calabarensis. The sequence continues at coordinate 46,484 of CAUYON010089316.1, read as the reverse complement.
TCTGGCAGGATAATAGCCCCTAAAGATATGTGAGAGCAGTACCGAGTCATCACTGTATTAAACAGAAATGTTTATCAAAGGATTGTGGCCCAAACAGACCACACAGAGTGGGTTATGGCTTAAACTAATAGCTAAATAAAATAGCTAGGAGTAAAAAAAATGACTGAGAGGCAAACACCTCTTCTCATTTACTTAATATCTTTTACAATGATTTTTTTTAAAGGATGCCTTATGTCCATTACAGCCATGTGTGCAGTGAGTATAGTATTTTACACTTGACATTTTCACCCATTTGTTTATGTTTATCCCATGCTACATGTGCACTAAACAATAAAGTTCTTCAGGGCAGATATTTCTACCCTCATACATATTTTACCAAATGAAATGAAAAAAGAAAGTTAAATATCCCAAAGAATATTCTTAAACAGGGCTACATTACTGAGACCTGGGTGTTAAGGATGGTGGACAGATGATTAATGTGAATGTGTCAAAGCCAAAGGGCTAGAGTAAGACGCTATCATCATCTGCCATGTACCCTCATCAAGGTTCTATGAATTACTATGAATGGGATGGTGATGAAAACATTTCCTAACAATGGATTTCCAAGTTTTGGATAATAGCCCAATTCTTTTTCATCCTACCTTGGAATCTTCCTATACCACACCCATATAGCAGAGAAGTAAGCATTATTGGATATCATCCAAGGTTACTGGAAGTACTAGAAGGATCCCATTTAGTAAATTCACTTCAGGTATTACTCTAGGAATGAATTATGTAAGCAGCATTTGAGCAATACTCCAATAGTGAATTCAGCAGAAAAAGTTGCTCATATAACATAATTATTAATGCAGTTACTAGATATAAGTTACAAGTTATATGTCAGGACTATGCATAACTCAACTTATGGATTTTTAACTATATACATAAAATATTATTTATGGGAATACTAATCAAGGCTACTGGATATTGTTGTAAAAGTACATGCCAAATGGTTGACGGAGTAGAGTGCTAAATTGGTGAACTTTCTTCTGGGCTATCAAGTATGGGGCTAGATAAGGAAGCATTTATGCTTTTAAGAACAAAAGTGCTAGTTGAGTTGACCATACAAACTCATATATGGGAGAGGATAGGAAATCAAAATTTAAAAAAGAATACATGACACTTACCACATTCATACACATTAAAGACACAAATTTTGAGTGTTATCTTTGGTTTGTACTGTAAGATCTTGATCTCTGGAATCAAAAGTCCTTCAGCAATTCTAGCTCCTGTAATTTGGTTGAATGAACTGATTTAGACAAAACTGAAAGACAATCATAGGTTTTTTTTAAAAAATCAAGTTTTAGAAATTTCATTTTTAAATTTCTGTAAAATAGTCAAGTACAGATGCTAACTATGAAATGAAATAAGGACATTCTAGCTCAGAGAATAGAAGTCTTGAGTTGGAAATATTTGCAAGCCATAAGAATGAGGGATAACAACAATACGAGATGGAAGTTTAGGATATGAAGGGGAAAGAGCTCTGGGATATACCATAAATAATTCCAATATTTGGACATTGAGAAGAAAAAGCTGACAAAGGCAATGGAGAAGAAGAGAAACTTCCTATGAATTCTTATGGAAATCAAGAGAAGAAAGTGGCTTCAGTTTTCTTTTGTATAGGAATTGTGCTGAATAACGGAATTAAGTTGTGTAGTGAAACAAATCCACTAATTTTGGCGCATATTGAAGTCATATAGGAGTAGGCTTGGGAGTGTGAATGGGAGTAAAAGAATAAAGATAATGTATTTATACAACTTTTGTGAAACGTTTGGTGGTGAAAAGAGCCAGAAAGTATAATGTGATAACTGGAAGAGAATGTGGAAATCTAAGGAGAGGTTTTGTTTGTTCATTTTTCCATGAGGGTACTGAAGGTAAAGTGCTTAGCGCAGAGCATGGCAAAGAGTAAGCACTCAAAACAGAATCGTTTTCATTATCTTTTGTCTTCACTGTCATCAGCATTCTCATCAATACTAGTCTAGATCCAATGAAATTATTTTAAGGTTAAGAAAATGTACAAAGTACTGCACTAGTCCCTTAAAATGTTGTTATTGTTAAAACCAACCAACTTTAGTAAGCAGCTATTATTTCCCACACCTATAAATAGGATGCTAGTGCTCAGAGAATTTGCCAAAGAATTTGTAGTGAGTGAATGGAAGAGCTGAAATTTCAACCTTTATCTGTTAAACTTTAAAGCCCATTCTCTTCTTCCACAGTTTATTGTTACTCTTCATCCTCGGAGTGAGAATTGCTCAATTTGGTCCTGTCATTCTTCCAAAGGCATTTTTTCCACCCGCTGCTCAATGTCTCACTTGAAATTACTTCCAGATGCTACTGAATTGAATAAATCCCAACAAACATATATTATTTAACAAATAAATATTTTGCCTAATTTCCTGGAAGATTATAGAAATATATGATTTAGCATTAAATGATTCGATCCACATCATTGCTCAGAATTGGTGTTTAAATCTCAAAGCCATTCTACCAAATATACAATGCTTAATTATAGCTTTTCTATAGACAAAGGCCTGAAAAATAAAAAGGGACTCTTGGCCAAGAGCATGTTATATCATCTTGTGTTAGTTACTTGACTACATCATTGCTGGGAGGGAGGAACTTAAGAAGGAAAGACAAAAAAACTGATGGCAATTTTAAAATTTTTTCAGTATTTTAAGTTTTTATGATTTTGTTAATTTATGATAGTTGAAATTTGCAAAAAGGAAAAAATCACTTTTTTAATTATCTTAAAATTATTAGAGTCTTTGAGTCATTTCTCTCTCTACTTATTCTACCTAGATGAATATAAAAGGCTATGGCTGAAACTCCCACTCTCCCACACCAGATTCGATTTCTTTCTGCTTTCTTTGTAATTTGTCAGATTTACAGGTGAAGGCTGCAGCACTTTTCTCATTAAGAGTAATTTCATTACCACAGAAAGGACAAAGTTCTGTATGGAACTGTGTGTCAGTGAGTCGGGTGGGTTGGTAAGTTACTCCCTGTGCCTCTGTTTTAGCTCACTAGTCACTTTTGATCCTGGATTCTAACTGGATCTAATGACAAAGCAGAACTCTCCCATCCCCAGCTGATGGCAGAAAGTCCTCTGCAGCACAGCCAAAGCTAAATAAGCTTGACAGCCTTGGCTGAAAAGAAGTAGCTTCTTTGACAGTAGCTCCCTGGCCTGTCACCACCTTCTCCAGTTCAGATGGGTGCTGTCTAGGTTCTGTGGTTGCCAGACTCCCTCTGGAAAGATTTAGTATCTCGCCTCAGTATTGAGAGGAAGGACTCACTTTGGATTTAAAGATGAGTAAAACTAATTCAAACGTAGCTCAGTGGCTGTGCTGTTGTTGCCAAAGTCTGAGCTTCACTCAGAGTGGCAGCCACGCTGTGTTCATGCACTGTGGTCTTGGCGACCAGTTTACACCTGTGCTGTCCAATGTGGTCCTCATTGGCCACAATTGGCTAGTGAGTTTTTGACACGTGTAGTGCAAATTTGGAGGTTCTATTAGTGGAAAACATGATTCCAAAGACTTAGTGTGAAAGAAAGAATCTAAAATATCCCCTCAACGTCTAATATTGTGGATTACATGTTGAAATGGTAAAATTTAGCATGTGTTAGATTAAATAAAATATATGCTTAAAAATAGTGTCATCCATTTTTTCTTTTACTTTTTCTTAAAATTTCACAAATGGCTAGCATTACATTTCTAGTAGAACACACCACTTTATACACACAAAAAGGACATTTATCTTCTGTACCTTTCAAGGTGGAGTCCAAATTTAAGATACTCAATGGCATCCAGACTTTTATGATCTAGTGTGTAACCTTTTTCTTCAGTCTCACTGCTTGCCCACTCCAACCATACCAAAAGTATATATAGATGATACTGTCTTATATTTGTGAATTTTGCATAATTTTCCTTCTCCCTGAAATATATTCTTTTCTACTGATATTCCCCTAATTCCTACTTATCCTTCAAGACTCAGCTGAAAGTGAAAGCATTCTCAGACAGACAGCCTCTACTGTGCACATACCAATCCATGCCAATGTCACAGGATTTTTGGTGCTTTATTGTAATTATTTATTTGTTTGGCTTTCTAAGAGACTGTGAGAAAATTGGAAACCCTTTATCTCCAGAGCATAGGTGTGCATGCTCGTGTGTGTTACTACCACATAGAGGTACAAAGTTCTGGACTTGCTGCAGGAGGCAGAGTTCAAGAGAAGAAGAGTTTATTCTAATCAGACGCATCAAAGACTTGTGCTTGTGCATGGCTTCCTTTCACTCTTCCTATTTCCCCTTCAGTTATGTCTAGGTAATTTTAATTTTTTTTTTCTAGAATGGAATAAGGCCCAAAGAGACACAATGGGGTATTGTAATTACAGAGATCAGCATAATAAAGGATAGATTTAAGATGCTGCTGAAAACAGGAATGAAGTCACAACAATATTCAGAGCCCCTTTATAATCTAGCTTGGTGGGGGGTGACATTCCCATGGGACTGAAAATGAATGACCTTTGGAATTATGCTGTAAAATGTTTTTAAGAGGTGACAAGCTATTACTTCATGTGAAGTTGGATATGAGAAAAATCAGAAAGCTTAACTGGGAGATTAATACAGGCGAGGAAAGACGGTAACTTGAAAGAAAGTTATGGTAATGTAGACTGTATCTCACAGGGAATATTTATTTTTGCCACATTTTATCTTATGCATTTTGTCAGAAAACATTTCTATTAATTTTTTAGGTATGTCAAAGTACTGTTTGCCCTTATTACAGGCTGAACTATGTCTCATCAAAAAGTCATTTATTGAAGTCCTAAAATCCAGTACCTCTGAATATGACTGTACTTGGAGATAGGGCTCTTAAACAGGTAATGAAGGCAAAAAAGAAAAAAAAAGGGGGGGAAAGCAAATAAAGTCATATGGGTGTGTCCTAAACTGATATAAGCAATCCATATTGCTTATATATATATATTGCTTTTAGTATAAGAAGAGATCAGAAGATAGAGAGAGAAGAGCATCTAAAGATACAGGGAGAAGATTGCCATCTACAAGCCAAGATTAAGGCCCCCAGAAGAAATACACCCTACTGACACTTTCACCCTGGATGGAACAGCTCTAGGTCTGTGAGGAAATCCATTTCTCCTGTTTAAGAACCACCTAGTTTGTTGTTCTTTGTTATGGCATTTCGAATTGAGTAATATAGGTGTCTGCGGCTGAGCTTTTCAGAGTTTTTAAAAAACTTTCAGTCACAAACATTTAACCAAATTCTTAGGCAAAAGGCAATTATAATTTTGTTACAGGGATTGTGGTATTTGGAAATGGCATTGGCCTTTGTCACATAGACTGTTTGATTTTACATCTGCAGTTTCCTAGATACATAACCCTAGACAAGTTATTTAAATACCTCTAAACTTCAGTTTCTTAAGTCAACTCAGGTCTAGTAGTACAATTGTCAGCCCAAGATCCAGTTCAGAATAGACATTCAACAAATCTGAGCTCTCTCTTAACTTCTTCTTACTCAGAGGGAGTCATAAATAGATCCTAAGAGCTTGGCTCTGTGGTTTGGCTAAGGTTGAATCTCATTTAAATTGAGTTTGCTGAATGCAAACACCAGCAACTGCCTATGACCCACTCCTCTTAATGAAAATGCTCTGTTCCCCATGCTTTGGCCAACACCTATGGCTTCCAATCTACAACACCAGTTAGATCCCTGGTAAATATTAAGTCACTTACTGCTGGGCATTCATCCCAGAAATTTAAAACTAAAACTTCTCATTAGACATAGTGGCACACCGAATATTCAACAGTGTTGCTACAAAGTAACAACATTTTAGTGCTTCTTAAAAATGCAGTCCTTATCCCTGTTTCCCCTGTAGGCACCTCACAAAGCAAATTAGAACAGACATAGCCCCTGTCACCAGGGAACTTAATAGCTAAAGCATCTTGATTGGATTCACCCAGTGTTTTAATAAAATTGCTCATGGTCCAATTCTTCTGTCCTCATTTTGCTGCTGATGGAATCCCAGGATAGTACCAAAGTGTTGGCTTTTTCACTCTGTTGCACTAACATTTGCTGTTTTCCCTATACTTGAATCCTTTAATCACACCTTTGGGACACAAGGATGTAGTAAACCTCTGGGATTACCTAACACACAGGAATAGCAAGTTATTCTCTGAAGCATATCGAGGCTGCCAGTGCACTTTGTTTTCTCTCTTTATCTCAAGATATCTTTGATTCCGCCTAAGCCTCTAGGGGGTAGTTCTGGGTGAGAAAAATCCCTGAAATGGGAGTCCTATGTGTTACTGACTTGGCACCGAAAGGGAGTCAGTTTTAGAAACGTTCTAGGGATACATAACTACCTTGGATCAGGAGTTCTTAAGATTATGCAGGTCAAATTCAAAGAGAGGACAATGCCTTTATGAAATAGTGGAGGAATTAAAAGGTGCAGGGTGTGGACCTGTCAGTAGTGGGCCACTGCAGCTGACCTTTTTAGAGTTTTTAAAACACTTTCAGTCATAAATGTTTAACCAAATTTTTAGGCAAAATGCAATTAATATAATTTTGTTGTTACAGGGATTATGGTATTTGTTTGGCTGTATTTGTTTATTGCCTGTACTACATCTCTGATTGTTACAATTTCATGAATATATAAATTTTCTTTTTATGTCACTCAAAATTATAGAGTTTTGTTATTCTAATAGAAGTAAAAATCAGAATGAAGGAAGATATAATTCCACAGAAATGTTAGAACTTTAGCTAAGTCACAAAGGGAAGATAAAAACGAAAAAATTCCTTCAGTAGTGGAGAGGTGATTCCAGGTATGGGACAGAACCTTATACAGAGTGGCATAGGGATGTGGATATAGACTGTGTCTCTGGCTATCATCAGGGATTTTTTTTGTTTGTTTGTTTTTAGAGACAGAGTCTCACTTTATCGCCCTCGGTAGAGTGCTATGGCTTTAGAGCTCATAGCAACCTCCAACTCCTGGACTTAGGCGATACTCTTGTCTCAGCCTCTGGAGTAACTGGGACTACAGGTGCCCGCCACACCCGGCTATTTTTCTGCTGCAGTTCAGCGGGGCCGGGTTTGAACCTGCCACCCTCAGTATATGGGGCCGGCGCCCTACTCGATGAACCACTGGTGCCGCCCCAACATCAGGGATTTTTTTAGTCGTAGGTCAACGTGGGTCACAGCACTAACATACAGAGAGGTCCCAAAGTCAGGCAGAGAGTTCTCACATAACAGGCAATAAAACCAGTTCATATCTCAAGCATGAAAATTTTAGAATAAAATAATATGTAAAAATAATATTTTTCTGGCAGTGGTTTGTAGGAGTGACCAGAATGGAGAAGGTAGTAAGAGATACTTTCTAAGGAGCTACTTAAGAAATCCAATTGTGAGATAACAAGAACCTTACATAGGACACAGACACCAGAAAAGGCAGAGAAAGAGCTGACCGTAAACTTGCTTCTATGAAGGGGACATGGCTTTGGCATCATATTTTATAGAGGGCTAAGTAATGCATAAAAAGAAAGAGTTAAGCATGACTCCATACTTTCTAGACTAATAGACCAACTAACAGATGTGACAGCTGGGCAGTGGAGCTGGTGTTTGGCAGGGAAAATGGTATATTCCATTGCTGGCATATGGATTAACACAAGAAATCTATGTAAAGATGTTCTGGACTTAAATGTTAATCTAATAATGGAGCCATCACGAGAGGTTTAGGAAGGCTGGGATGATATGGTTGTCATGCAGAGTGCGTGAAAATGAGTGAAGAAAAAGAATAGAGACCTTGCATCAGAGTTTAGCTAAAAGAAAAAATAAATGTTTAAAAGGTAGAAAAGTTGTTCATAAATAATAATAATAATTGAGATAAATGTATCAGTAATACCTAAAATGTATCAGTAATACCTAAAATTACTGAGAGTCTAACTTTAGTAAACTTTTATACTGATAGTCTCACTGAATAGCTGAAAACATCCCTGTGAGATTTGAATCAAATAGGACCCTCATTTCCCGGATGAGAAAACCAAAGCAGAGGGATTAAGGACTTGTTGAAGGTCACATAACTACGACAAGGACACAGGATTGAAAGGCAGTTCTAATGTCAAAACTCAGGCATTTATACATAAACCTATTGAAGGAGTGAAAAGTGTTTGCCAGAATTAGTAGATCAAAATTGTTTTTTGACAATCATCTAAGAAAGAAGATTTCAGGAAGAAAAGGTTTTCCACAATATTAAATGCCACCCTTGAAATAATAGTGGCTAGGACTGAAGGAAGGCCACCAGGCATGGTGCTTAGTGACCAACAGGAGAATTGTCTCACAGAAGCAGTAGAGCATAAACCAGATTTCCTAGAGCAAATGTGGGGTAAAGACTAGAAGACAGATGTTTATAGAGGATTCATTCTAGCACCTTGAAGTAGAAAGAAGGAAGGAACTCATCTACAACAGAAAAGTCTACAATAGATAGAAGATGCTAGCATGTTAGGGCATCTTTCATCCATGGGATATTTTTATTCTTTAGAATCATACAAAATGCTGTTATATGTATTAAAAAGAAATTTATAGATGTTAAAAAGATTTTACAATTTTAACCTAAATAACTTGGACTGCATTTTACTTGGCTAAGTACACTGTAACCCTGTAAGAATCATGAGAGAACATCTTAGACATGATTATAACCTAGATACAGGTGAAGAAAATAAACTTCAGAGGACTTTAATAATTTGCTACAAGTGTAAAATCTACTTAATATTAGGAATGACAGTTTCATGTCTTAAGTTTAAATCTGCCATTCGATCCTATATTTCCTTTACTAGGTATATATCCAGAAGACCAAAAATCACTTTATTACAAAGATATTTGTACCAGAATGTTCATTTCAGCCCTAAGAATATGGGAAAAGTGGCGAGGGTGGGGAGGGGAGGCGGGTGATGGGTGAAGGAAGGGTAAATGGTGGGGCCACACCTATGGTGCATCTTAGACGGGTTCAGACAAAACTTACTAAATGCAGAATACAAATGTCTTCATAAAATAACTAAGAAAATGACATGATGGCTATGTCAAATAGTTTGATGAAAATGTTTCAGTTTGTATATGAAACCAACACATTGTACCCCTTGATTGCACTAATGTACTAAGCTATAATTCAACAATAAAAAAAAGAATGGAAGAAAAAATATCCAATGTACTCAATTGTACTATGAAACCAATATATGATCAACCACACTTCCATACGAAAGCTATAACCCACCTACAGCCTAAGATGAACAGGGGAGGGGCAAGGGAGGGAGAAGATGGGTAGAGGGAGGGTAATTGGTCAGACCACACTTATGGTGCAGTGTACAGGGGTATATGTCTAATCTACTAAGTGTATAATATAAACATCATAACACAATAATTAAGAAAGTGTGGTGAAGGCTCTGTTAACCAGTTTGATGAAAGTATTTCAATTGTATATAAAACTAGCACATTTTACCCCATAAATGCATTAATGTACACAACTATGATTTAATACAAAATTAAAAAAAAATGAAGTTTGTTATGTAACCCTAACTTGTCAATTACACCAAAGGTGGGAGGTGACAGCCAATCATGATAGTGAAAAGGCCGGACAAACTAGTTAGCTTAGAAAAGATGAACCAGTTCAGATTTTTGGGTTTCTTCACCACTTATGGAGAGGGACCCATCTCACTCTTGGAGAGATATTGTAGAGTTTGCTTTTGTTCTGCAATAAATGTATGTTGGTTGTGGTTGCTTTGTATTTGTGATCACTCCATCATCAGCTCCTGGGAACCAAGAACCAGGAAACGTCCATCTCCAGATGGACCTAACATTATGACTGTTAAGTAATAAGGGCCAGAAGACAAAAGACATACTCAACTGATTAAGTTTTAAGCTAACATCTTAAGGAATCACCTGGGAAAAGCACAGCTCACAAAGTATCTGTTGTGGGTTGCCCTTTCTGTAGAGGTTGAGAACTTTCAAAACATTTGAAGTTTTCAAAGCATTTAGAGGAAAAAGAGGGTGTGCAGGAAAAGTGAAGGCATAAAGGATGTAAGAAATAAGGCAACTGATAGTATTCTTGTGATGTTCTCTTTAGCAGTCAGTTAATCTATGTAAGATGAACATTCAAATAAGGGCTGTAGGAAATATTCAATATTGTGATATTCCCAAGGTGGGCCGAAGAGTGGGCATATCTCTTTTCTGGTTTGTATCTGTGAAAATAAACTTGTAATTGACATTTAAATTTTTATTTACACTCTAGTCCTGGTACACGTTCATTTAATACAGACTGTATATTTTGAAGGAGGGTTTTTTTTTTGGGGGGGGGGAGGAGATGAACAAAATAAAAAATGTTTTACTCCAAAACATTTCTTTGGCATATTTTGAGATAGTTGCAGGCAAATGGGAATAATGCTGTAAGGCTATCTAGATGGGAAGTCTGAGGAAGAAATTTACATCTATAGATAATTATTGTTAAATGCAGCTGCTGTCTGCCTGTTTGATCAGGGGCAGGTTTGATGAGAGATGGCGATCCTTAAATGTCTGAATAAAACATTTCCCTAAGGGCTGTCATCATGAGGCTTATCTGTATAAAAAGAGTCCTTGCCAACCAGGCTTCTTTCCCTCCTGTACGTGTCCAATGACAACAATCTGGTTAGTCATTTTCTAAGCCACTTTGGGGCTTTTCTCTTCTTTCCTCATATACCTCATTGGGGAGAGGACGGCAGTGCTTACGTGACTCAGTTCTTACTCTCAGTTCTCCCTTTTGGCATAATGAATTTTGTAGAGTCCCGAGATATTTCTTTTTCTTTTATGGCTTCAATGGAATATTAAACTAAACTTTATTCTCAATATTTGCACCATCCTTAGTAACGTTTTTAGGTTTTTCTGAGAAAAGCAAAGTGAATATAGATGTAAATCTATCTTACAGAATCCAGGAAAATGGCATTCACCGCCTGTTGTCTACACTGTCTGAAGTTGAGGTCAAAGAAGCGAACCTTCATATTCCCCATCTTACGTCATCTTCTACCCCATCCACTTTGGTCACGGTGCTCCAGCTACCTTGTTGTTTTTCTCTTTCTTTAACACTTCAGATATTAGCTTTAATTTGGGGTCAGGGTCTTTGCCATTGTTTTCTTTTTGCTTTGAATGTCACTATCAAGATTTCTGCATTCCACTTCTTCCTTTTCTACATGAATCTACTGAAATATCAGGATTTTTGCTGTTTGTTTTTTCTATCTTGTTTTAAATAGCAACACTCAATTTCTTGTTTTCTCTTCCTCTTTCTCTGCTTTATTTTTCTTTATAGGGTGTCTTATAATTTTGAAATCCCCTACTTCATATTTTATTTATTTATTTTCCTTTGTTTCTATCAATAAAGTAATTGCTCCATGAACCTGGATTTATATTGGTCCTATTCTTAGTTTTTTTTTTCCTCTCTATATCCACAAAGAACAGTATGATTTTATGTTTAGTAAAAGTTCTTGACTAAAGAAATAAGTGAATGAATGAACAAATAATAATACTTCAAAATACACAAGAAAAGTAGAGAGAAGGGTAAAAATAATATAAACTTAAATTTATTTTCTCAGTATTTGATAGATCAAATGAACCTTAAAATTCATTGATATATGTATTCTGAATAACGTTAGTACTACATTATTTCATGTTTCCCAAGAATAGAAATAATTTAAAAGACTATATATAAATATTTTCATATGATGTAAAAAAAAACAGAAAATAAGTAGACTAGAAACCTAAAAATACTTGGAAATTAAAAACAAAAACAATCTTCTTAAACAATTCTTAGGCACTATATAGTAAATAATGATGAAACATTTGATTTTAAATTCTTTAAGTAACAAGTGTAAAGCAACAGAATCTCTACATTATGACAACAATAACAAATAATATTACAATTACACAATAGAATCCAGGGATTTTCCTTTGTTAATTCAACCTGATGAAAAATTCACTTATATGTGCATTGAAATTCATTGAACCATTGAATAATTTCTTACTGAACATAGGTATACAGTAGCTTTTAAATAGCCAAGAGGTCTTGAAATAAAATAAATTTAAGTAAAAAAAATTAAATATATAATATGTTCATATGTATTCCTTTAAAATATTTATAAATTTTCACTCACATATCCAAATGTGTTTTCTTATTACATCTCATATTTAGTATTTCAGTAAAAAACACTTTCTCTAAGGCTAGTAATAAAACCAAGTTAATGTCTTGGCATAGAATTTTATTCTGTTTTCACATTATAAATCTCCTTTCGTTATAGAGAGAAGAATCCACCTGTGGTTATGAAGAGCCACAACTCTCATTTTCAAACAGTTCAATGCTGTAAGCAATAATCCCATGTCTAGAGATAATGTATAAGGCAATAACCTCCTCCTGTTTCATAAACACTGAGCCTGGAAAACTGAGTGTTTATGACAGCAGGACATTTACCTCTGAGTGACATCTTCTACTACTCTGGGAATATTGTAGAAGTGAGTAGAGAAAATTTATCACGTCAAAGACATGAAGATTTTAAAATTTTTATGACTTTCGTTTGTAGAATTTGAAGAAGTTGGTTTTGAAGAAGTAGAATTGTTAAGAAAGAAAGCATGTTATTGCATACAAGGATTGTGTAATGTATCTTTTTACTTAGTTTACCAATGGCAGGTGTTCTGCTTAAAGCAATACTATTGATTTAAGAGTATTCACTACTGCCTAGAGAATACCAACTAGGAGGGAAGAAATGAATAGGTAAATAATGTGGCCTCCAAATGGATCAGGCTGCTCATAAAGATATATATATATATATATATATTGCTTTTAAGAGTAATACTGCTTATTAGAGATAAATATAAACTGCTTTAAAAAACCTAAAAATTATCTATAATAGCACTATCATAAGACATTTTTTGTTTCAAACTACTTATTTTCAACATGTACATCTCTTGAGTCTTTAGTTTTTTAATTGTTATTGAAATATGTGTTCATTTTAATTAAAAGAATCCTTAACTCCATGAGACTATGCTTGAAGGACTTCTTATTCTTCAAATTTCTCAGTTTGGAAGAAAGTAATGTTAAAACTAATGGCTGTGTTCTTTTCCATATTTTTGTATGTACATAATCACATATAGTATATGTGTGTATACATATAGTTATATATAAACTTTCATTTTTAAAATATGTACAATTTTAAATCTTTATGGTAATTATTGTTTATAAATTTTTATTATTTTACTTATATTTATATGACCTTATATAAGCTTTTTCATGGGATATAGCATTGATAGTTTTCTTTTTTTTAGCGGTCGTATTAACATTCTATTGAAATAAAATGCCAAAATTTATTTATTTTTGGATTAGGCTCAAAACTTTTTAATAGTGTTGGGGGATACACATTGGATTTTGTTACATGTGCATATTGTGTACAGTAGAATCTAGGTTTTTGATATATTCATTATATGTGATGTATACAATGTACCTCAAAGGCAATTGTTTTCAAACCTCCCAATACTTAATTATGTTTTCTTATTGTTATATATTTAGATTATTTAAATTTTTATGCAAATACAAGATCTGACAATTAACTTAGAGAACTCATCCTAGAAAATGTGCTACATACCTCATTGTTGAATATCACTATGGTCACCTTCAATGTACTCCCCTTGGGAAGCTCTGCACTGATGCCAGCATCTAGGTCACCCTTCAGAGAAATTTTGGAATTCTTTTTCTGGAATGGTGATCAGAGCTGTCATTGTATTACCTTTGATATCCTAAATGCCATCAAATTGTCTTCCTTTCAATATTTCCTTTATTTGGGGATAAAGAAAAATGTCATTGGAGTCCCAGACCAGGTGAATAGGGAGGGTGTTCCAATACAGTTTTTGTTTATTGGCTAAAAACTGCCTCATATATAGTACAGTGTGGGCTGGTGCATTGTTATGATGCAACGACCACACCTTTCTCATGTCAAGATTTTCAGTTAAGATTTTCCTAACTATTTCTCTATAGATGATTACTTTGTCTGCTGTGCTTCTCACAGTCAGATGACAATTTTGACACACAATTTGATAAATTTGTCTAATATTTTCATCAGTTCTGTTCATTGCTGGCCACCCTGACCACTTTTTCTCAGTGACACTGTCTCTCCCCTCCACAAAATGTTTAATCCATTTGTATGCTGCTGTTTTCTTCATGACATTATCCCTATACATGTCAAACATGTCCTTGGTTTCACTTCCATTCTTGCCAAGTTTAACAAGAAATTTAATATTTTTCATTGCTCTAATTCAAGCTGCAACATTCTTGTGATGGCATGCAAAAATATGCAACAACAATAACATACCCCACTCAGCAAGACACTGCCACATATCAACACAAACATAGCTGAGAGACACTAATATACCAAGGTTATGAAATCTTAGTTGTTTGTATAGTGCTGTTAACTTAAGCACATAGTGGCAAATTCATTACTTAACAACTTTTGTACATAAATATATGTGTTTATATTTTAAATTATTAATATGTCTTTAAGAAAGTAGGTAGAATTAATGAAAAATAGTTCTTTTTTTTTTTTAGGCGTTTGTATTTTTAAAGTTGCTTTTCAAGTGTGTTACACCATTTCTATCTTATCACAGTAGCATGTCCAAGTTATCGAAGCTTAATCATTGAAAATGTATAAATACAGACATGACATAATGTTATTTACAATTCAGATATATTAAATAGGCAAGAAAAATAGTTCAAAGTTGATTCCAATAAATAAGGCATACAATAATGCAAAAAACTGAAAAAAATTAGCAGCACCAGCAAATATTTATCAATATTTATTTATTAATTTATTTATTTTAGAGACAGAGTCTCACTTTGTTGCCCTTGGTAAAGAGCTATGGCATCACAGCTCACAGCAACCTCCAGCTCTTGGGTTAGGGTGAATTCTCTTGCCTCAGCCTCCCGAGTTGCTGGGACTACAGGCACTCACCACAATGCCTGGCTACCTAATTTTTATTTTTAATTAATCTGTTTTACAAATTGTTTTAAGGTACTCAGCTAGGTATTTGAAACAAGACTTAAATGTTTTCTTCATATATATATATACATATACACACACATATATATGCAAATATATAACTATATACACTCACAAGGACATGTATGTAAAGACAAGTGTGTGAAATATTTAGGATATAATGGGGAAAACATTATGGTAAAGATGAGTCTTCATTTTCTACGTTGGTGGCTAGTGGAATATATTGCTATTTTTCATTTCTATTCTTTCCCTATTTCTATGACACTCCCCTCCTTTCTCCATAATCTCTAGCCATCTAAACTGGATGACTCTTACTCATCTTTCAAGACTCGGACAGATATCATTCTTCCAGGAAACATTCCTTGACCCAACCAAATTGAATGCCATGCTACTCCTTGGTTTTTTCTTACTCCTTAAACAAAGAGGTGTTATCTTTTATTTACATACTAAATTTCCTTTTTCTTTTCTTTTTTCTTTTCTGTTTTTTTTTTGAGACACAGTCTCACTTTGTCTCCCTTGGTAGAGTGCCCTGGTATCATAACTCACAGCAACCTCAAATTCTTTGTCTCAAGTGATTCTCTTGTGTCAGCCTCCTAAATAGGACTACAGACTACAGATGCCCACCAGAATGTCCAGCTATTTTTAGAGATGGGGGTCTTGCTCAGCTCAGGCTTAAACCTGTGAGCTCAGGCAATCTACCAGCCTTGGCCTCCCAGAGTGCTGGGATTACAGGCCTGAGCCACTGTGTCTGGCCTGCATGTTAAATTGTCATCAGTGAATTCTATTGTTCGTAATTGCAACTTCTATTGTTCATATATTTCTGAAGAAAAAGAGTTGCAAATCAGGAAAGAAGAGTTGTAAACAAAAGAAGATCTGACCATCTTGACATTAATAGGCTGTAATCATTTCCTGAGAAATAGTTTTCCTTCAACTATCTCTTCTATTGCAAGGTCCAGTGTTTCAAGGCTGGATCTACTTACTCTTTTTCTCCCTCTCTTTCTCAACTAACAAGTTCCAGCTATTCTGCCCTTCCATCAAGTCATAAATAATGTGATAACATGGTTGAATTTCTTTCATGTCGTTGAAGGACATAGATGCTGTACAAGTGTCATCTTGTATTGATTTATGCATCATTTGCCATGACTTGACTCAACAAGCACAATTACTGCTGTTTCACTTCATTTAAAAGAATTGTACTCTTTATAATCTTTTAGAATAGAGACTCTTATAGCAAAGAGACTCTAATTTATATTTTTAAAATTTAATGCTGTAATATTTATAAATTAAATTTTAGTTAACATTCTTCTATTCAAATTTTTGATTGATTTTTGATTGATTTTTCTTGAAATATCTTTTTGTTAGAAAACAAAGAATTGGGTTTATATCACTTATTTTATTCTACATAAAGTTTCATAAATATGGTATATGGTCATTTTACAAGTGGGCAGTGTTCATAGTGCTTCTCCCACTACCACAATTTCTCCTTGATAAAATTTTCTTTTAAGGCAATGTTATGAAATTTCTATAAAAAATGATTAGAAAAGATTTATAAAAATAGATTAAAAATTATTTTTTATCTTATTTTATAACAGTGAAAATTGCTTTTTCTTTTGTCTTGTGATTTGTTTGAAGTGAAATTTAAGTTTTTGTGTGAGTTTTCTATTATACCTATCTTGAGTGTCTTGCTTGTACTGTATCACATCATACCTTTGTTTAATTCTTAATAAACTATTCACTTGTTAAAAAAGATCAAAAATTATGAAAATTATTTTGTTTTATAAAATTTTCTTAGAATATATTCAGCACTTAGTTCAACTATATAGACTCTATGAATTCCTTCCCAAACTGCTCAGTTAATAATGACTTCTCACTACTTAATTTTTATCATATTTATAAATATTTCTTGTGCTCATAATAGAAACGTAATGCTTGATCATATCCTGTATTATGCTTTATAATGTCACTCTCTATTCACATTTTTTTTTTGGCTTTAAGATCCGTCAAAGTTGGGGCTTCCAACTTCTTTCTGGGTATCATCAATAGCATAAATCTTGAAACTTTCTATAAAGGCCAGATAGTAAATGTCTTAGAGTGTCATTTTGTTGCAAACATTCTATTTTTATAATGTATTACAATCAATCACAGACTATATAAATGAATGAGTGTGGTTACATTTCAGTAACACTTTATTTAGAAACACAGTTGGTATGCTGACTTTGGAAAATAGGCCATAGCTTGTAGACCTCTGGTCTATAGCAAAGTCAGTAACAACAATGTCCACGGTGACTAACTGATAGCATGAATGCAGCAAACCAGATACATTCCTTTGACAGATACATTTGTTTTATGTATTGTCAACGAAGGGGCAGGACTTCTAAATAAAGAGTATGTGTTTTCCTGAGTATCGTAAACAGATTTCTATATTGTTTCCAGATTTCTGAGAAAAAAGAGCTGGACATAAGAAATCTTCAGTCATTTTTTAATTTACTATAAAAATAAAGACAACATCGTAATCATATTTTGTTTCGGTATAGGTGGAACAGCGGGGAGTAGTAAGGACTCTGGCAATGAGAATAATAGGTAGGAGATAGGCACAATATTCCAAATATTCAATTTAGAAAATATTTACATTGGAATTTTCCCAAATTTTAAGTGTTTTAAATATTTTTTAAAACTATGCAGGTCAAGAATGTGTGGTTTAGGTAGAACCACGTTATCAGAATTCAGGTTGTACTACAAGTTTGTAGTGATCAAAATAGCATAGTCCTGCTTCAAAGTTAGAGACCGTGATCTACAGAACAGAACAGAGAACCTAGATATGAAACCAGCCACCAGCCACAAGGTGTGGTTACACATAAACCACACCTTCTTGATTGAAAACATAAAGCACGTTAATTTACAAAGTCTGGAGATATCAGTACTCTCATTTTCTCCTATAGACACAAAATTGGTCATCAGCTTATTATCTACCATTCAGATATATCTACAGAGATTTCTTTGATGAGAACATATATTATTTAATATGTGTCACTAGAAGAGGCCTTTGCAGCGGTTTTATTTGATAGCTACTTTATCTATTCATCTTTTAATTGACGAGATAAAATTCAGTTGATAAACACAAGAGCTATTTACCAAAAGAACAATATGTTAAATTATCTCCATACCAAACCATGGTGCTGAATAATAAATGCTGGCTTAGTCATGCCATGATACTGAGTACTTAAGTTTTGACCATGGTAATTTAATCCTAACATTCTCATTTTGGGGAGAGGGACTGGGCAAGGCTTTTGTTGACTTGTGCATTAGAGGAGAGCTTTGTTGACCCAATGAAAAGTGCTCATCTTGGATAACAGGAGTTCCTAAGGATGAAGGAGCATCTGTTCAAAACTTAAGACTAACCAGATGTAGAAAGCAAAATGTAGAAAGATAAGACAAGAAAATGACCAGATGGAGTATATAGATACATAGACCAGGAAGAAGTGATAGTTATTATAAGGTAGGGTAAAGAAAGTTTAAAAAGGTCAGGGTCATGTCACAGGTGAGTTATAAGGGAGCGTACTATCCAAATGAGCCTGGTCTTTGCCCCAGATAATACACATAGATCTAGTATCATACTGGGAAAGACAAAGGCATAAAAATTAATGTTTAAAGGTGAAAAGCATCCACTATGTGGCTGCTCAAGTTTGTGGTGGAGATTTGAGAATACTTTCTTCATCAGTGTCTTTAAAACATTACTAGAGAGAGCTAAGCCATGCCTGAAGCCAAGACACTAGTAACCAAGTGTTAATGAGGAACTCACTGTGAGGCATTCCATAATGGAAAAAGTCTTGTAGATTTCTTAGTACTTTCAAACATTTGTAAGCAAGAAATCAGCATTCCTGTAACTGGGCAATGACCAGATGCTGAGAGGGAGTTGGAGTAATGATGGTTGTGTTTTAGCTTATGTAACTCTGGGAGTCAAGGTAAACAAGATGCAGAGATCTTTTACTTATGGATTTAATCTAATTAAGAAAGATAATAATGTTCTCATTTTCCCCCATAGTGTGAAGTCACTATTACTCAAGTTGACCCAAGTCATATTTGGCATAGCTTTTAGATGAGCTCCTTGTTTCATGTTTCTGATGGCAACATCATTAAATGTGATCTCAACCATATTGCAGGTAGGATGTGTGACCATTCCAGGCTGAAGTTGGACACAGCTATTCATAGATTTAACACTTTTGAGTTCTCTGATAATTTGTATAGAGTGAACATATAAATCAATGAAATACTCTGAGAGTCTTCTTATACATTGCATTCTTACTCACAGATTTTAAAATAGATTTTCTTTCCTGCCTTTATTTTCCATATTTCCTCATCACCTATAGCTATGATAAAAGTATGGCAACATGGTAGCATTCTCTTTTTAAAGCTTTGTTTAACTTTAAGGGATACAAGTGCAATTTTGTAACCTCTATTGGACTGTGGTAAACTCTAGGCTTTAAGAGTCTCTGTCACCTGAATAATATATATTGTAAAAAATAAGTGATCTTTTAAATCACCCGCCTACTTCTCAGTCTCCTATTTTTCTGAGTCTCCAATGTCTATCATTCCACACTCTATGTGCATAAGTACATTCTTTATCACCCATGCATAAGAGAAAATATGTCGTATTTGACTGTTTCTGAATTGTTTCTCTTAAGATAATGGCATTCTGTTCCATCCACATCACTGTGAAAGACACCATAAATCGTCAGAGAAATGCAAATTGAAACAGGAGTGCAATGAGATAATCATGTTACACCAGTTAAAATGTTTATTTTTTTTAAAGTAAAAAAAAGAGGGGGTTATGTTAGTGAGCATATTGAGAAAGGAAACACTTATACACTGTTTGTGGGAATGTAAATTATTACAACCTCTATGGAAAACAGTACAGAGGTTTTACTAAAAATACCTAAATACCTAAAAATAGAACTGCTATTTGATCCTGCATTCCTACTACTAAGTATCTCCAGAAAGGAAAATAAATCAGTACGTCAAAAAGATATCTACATGTATTGTTTATCACAGCATATTTTACAATTGCAAAGGTATAGAATTAGCCAAGTGTCCATCAATTGATGATTGGATAAAGAAAATGTGATATATATGCATAATATATGTACATACTATATATATTTTATACACACACATATATAGTGTGTATACATATGTATACACATATACATACACACACAATAGAACACTATTCAGCCATAAAAACAGTGCAATTATGTATTTTTTAGGACCATCTGTTTGACCACATGCATAAATAAACTCAGTAATGAACAACAAAGATGGAATAAGAGTTTATTTGGTTTATTTTTAAATATGCCTGGTAAAGATAAATAATTAAAAATTTCAATATCATTTAAGATTATTTTGTCAAAACTATAATTTGAAAGCACTCATATTTCAAAACAAGATATTTTAAAACACTTATCAAACATTTTACATAGCTTTCAATCCACAGATAATTTGAAGTCAAATTAGGCTATAAAATATAAATGTTAGGTTGTTAAAAGGATGGAAAAGGAATGGAATGGTAAAAGGAACATAACATTCCATTTTACTTTGATTATATAAACTTCCAGCTGAAGGCAGAGGTATATGATCCTGTGTCAGATAGAAAAAAGGATTCTGCCTTGGTAAAGATTCTTTGCTTTATCATACTTAGGGTTCTGAAGCTTCTCTTCGATCCATTTGTATCCTTCCTTGAAAAATCCAATTTCAACAAGAACTCTGCTATGTCAGTGTAGAAAGAATCTCCCACTCTCAATATCTGTTCAGTTTACTCAACCTCCACCATTCCAAGGTGATGTCTGAACACCCTATTTTGCCTTCAGCAAGAACACTGTGAGATTCATTTAACCCAAATCATCACCCTTTCTGATGTCTTTTGGTTTGAGCAGGGTTGCATCCATTGATGCTGTCACCTTGTTTGTTGGCTGTAAATTCTCACTGCTTTATTTGCAGTTGAGCCTAATCTCTCTCCTGAACTGCAAAATCCCATTGCTTATTGCAATGGTGCTGAATAAAGTGTGCCTCATCATATCTTAGCAAGGGTCACTGAATAGTTTTTTTTCTTTAATACCTGTAAGGTTAACGAACAAGGGGAATCATATTATGAATAATCTTGAACTTATAAGAATAAAAATCCTACAGAAGATCTGTGCATGGTCAGGGCTTCTTTTTTCAAGTATTGCAAAATGATTGTAAATTACCCTAAGTTTATATATATATATATATGTTACATATATGCATGTATGTGTGAATATATGTATATATATATTACATATATGTATGTATGTATGAATATATGTGTATGTATATATATATATATATATATATACACACACACATATAAACTATTTTATTTGTTTTCCTCACCGACCTGATATAATTGGAATACAAAAATACAAATATTAACTTGGGAATTGGAACCAATTTATTGTGTATTCTAGGTATAGAGCAAAGACAGTATATCATCTATCACCCATTTCCCTATTCTTTTACCTCTTGTGTAGGTAGCGAATGTCTCAGAAAGACTTTTCTCCTCACAGAAGGCCTGTGGCTTAGAAGAAATAAATCTTGAAAAGTTTATTGTTTGACTTGTTTACATACGGAAAATTGTCAATGTTGAAATCCATCTCAAAGCATTCTTTCAAAATCAAGATATTCCCTAAAGAAGCCTCAAGAATAAATAACGTACTTTTGACTCACCCAGCAGAGGTAAACCTTTTCTTGATTGATCTCCTTTTCCAAAGTTCCTACATCAAAAGTGGGGTTTTTATTTCATGGGTAATTTATCTTAAAACTCAATCAATTTGGGCAGTGCCTGTGGCTCAAAGGAGTAGAACACCAGCCTCATATGCTGGAGGTGGTGAGTGAGGTTTTTTTTGGACTCCTGGCCAAGTACAAACAAATAAACAAACAAACGAAAAACTCATTCAATTCAGCTTCTATTTTACTTTAACAAGCAATCTACAAAGACAGTTGCCTGATAGAAAAAGTAATAGATGCCCAGTTAAATTTGAATTATTTTAGTTGCCTATGCATATGCTTAGTAAAATAAAACAAAATATTCTATAAGCCACATTTCTATCAAATTATTAATATGAAATAAATTCTGTCTCTAAATTATATCTCTTTTTTGACAATATTTTTCTAATTATTTGTCTCTCTTAACAGTTCCTTTAAAAAAATTGCTCATAAATTTCATGCAGTTACATTATATGTTCCATTTGCATCATAACACTGGTCCTACAATAGTCATAATCAATTTACTTCATTCGGTTGCCCCTGCAGTATTTATCAGTGAGAGAACATACTACACATTAGCATTATGAAGCAGAATACAGAACATGTTGCTGATAGAAAGTTAACAACTCTGAGAATTGCTCTATAAATTAGATTTGTTGAAGCACACAGCGCCATCTTTTATGACATAATTTGTTTTCTAATTCTAGGGGATGGTAGTATATCTTTTGATCAAAGATCTTATTAAATAATGATCACCAACAAAAAAGAATACTGTCATCAATTTTTATTCCCACCTTCTTTCACACTCTACATAATGATGCTATTTGATCTCACACTGGAAGAAAGAGTATTAAATAATGGCTGTGTAAATGTGTCTAATTCTTCAAGAAGTGAAATATCAATACATTTCAAAGATAGTCATGGCAGGTGCCATAATAACTGTTCAATTCAAGTTAACACTTTTTTCTTATAATTAAGTGATGTCTCTTTTGAGAATGGCTTTGACACTTTATATTTGTTATCAATTATTTCTTTAATGTACTCAATATATTCCGTTAAGCAATTAAGTAATAACACTGTTCTTCTCTCAAGTTACATAGTCCTACTGCTAAAGAGATTTTGAACTACAAATAAGAAAAAAGTAAACTGCACTTCATAGGTTATTTATATAGTTGACAAGAATTTTTTTTTTATTTGAATTGACATATAACTTTAGTGTTTCAGATAAACTCAGATATCTCTCAGTTACATTTGTTAAAGAGAATAAATGCTTTAGAGAATTAGTCTGGGAATATAATTTGTGAATAAGACTTCAAAAGAGCAGACAAAGCAAAAATAAACAAATCAGAGCGTATGAACTAAAAACTTCTTGCACAACAAAGGAAATAATCAACAGAATAAAAAGACAATGTACAGATTGGGAAAAAATATTTTAAAACTATTCATCTGACAAGAGATTAGTAACCACAGCTGTACAAGGAATTTATACAAAGAACATCTAAATAGCAATAGGAAGCAAATAAAACAAAAAAACAAAAACAAAATAAAAGCTACATTCAAATAATCAGACTTAAAAATGGGCAAATGATCTGAACAGACATTTCTCCAAAGAAGACATACAAATGGCTAACAAATATATGAAAGAAATACTCAAAATTACTACTCATGAGGAAAATGCAAATAAAAACAATGATGAGTTAAGGTGGCTATTGTCAAAAAGTAAAAAAAAAGAAAAACAGCTTATTTGAAAGAGTGTCAAGAAATAGAAACTTGTATACACTGTTGGTGGTAATGTAAACTAGTAGAGCCACTATGGAAGTTCTTCAAAAAGTATAAATAGAACTGTATTATCCAGTAATCCTACTACTTTGTACTTATCCAAAGGAAAGGAAATCAGTAATAGAGGAGTTATCTGCAACCACATGTTTATTACAGCATTGTTTACAATAGTCAAGATATAGAATGAAGCTAGGTGTCCCACAACACACGAATGAATTAAAAAATGTAGTGTATATACATAATTGAATATTATTTAGTCATTAAAAGGAATGAATCTTGTCATTCGTGACAATATGCATGGAACGGGAGGTTATTATGTTAAGAGAATTAAGACAGGAACAAAAGTTAAACTGCATATTTTCAAATGTAAAAGCTTAAAATAGTTAAAGTTATTTTTATAGAACTAAAAAGTAGAACAGAGTTCTCTAGTGGCAGGATAGGGGAGTGAAGATGGGATTCCAAGAAAGATTTGTTAAAGGATTAAATATTGGCTAGATTAGGTAGCAATGTATAATGACTATAGGTAACAATAATATACAGTTTCAAATAGCAGGAAGTTATTAATTGTTCCCATTTCATAAATGTTGAGATGGTGAATTTGCTAATTACTGTGATCTGAATACTATACATTGTATGTATCAAAACATCACTACATACTCTATAAATATGTATATTTATCATACATTAATAAAATAAATGATAACAAATTTAAAAAGAGAATAAATGGGTTTTTAATGTAAGAACATTGAAAAATATTGAATGATAACAGAATCATGACAATAATTATTCAATTTAAATGGTAAAATTATGGAAGAAACAGAACAATTTAATGACAATAATGCCAATGTCAATAAAAAGGACTAACCAACAGTATGCAAAATTTGGGAAGAGTGGTAAATATTAATATTAGTAGAATTAATCATGCTTTGCTTCAACTATAAATAAATATGTCTGCACCTTTATACATTCAACAAAATTTGCATTTTATTTTCCAAAAACTATAGTAAATAGACTTCTCTATTTCAGGATATTTCTTCCTGGCAGTAAAAAACATGCTTGGAATTTTGGAACTAGAAAATACTTCTGGTATCAGTACATCCATCCAAACAAATGCTTAAGCTGGAAAGTTGCTAATATTATAGAGTACAGAAAGTTATTATAATTTTTTGTGATTATCTTATATTTTACATTTGAAATCCTCTACCCAAAATTTCATTTTTTGCTAGGATGTCAGCATGATGGTGAAATAATATGTCCCCTGCACATATCCCCTCATTGTAATAATAACTTTGTAGTCATCCATGGACAAAAGTGCTTTGTGGGAGTTTTGGAATTCAGGAAGGATGTTGTGAAAGGTAATGGAACTCAAGATCAAGGAAGTCCATCTTAAGAAGGCAGATCAATGGCCAGATGTCAGCTCACCAACAGTATTTTTCATCTCTAGACCCAATAATGGCCAAAACTTTCTATGAACATAGCTATAGCCACATTTGGCCTTGGTCTGCTAAAGAACCATCTACCAAGAAACCTGTATAGTGTCATACTGATTTGTGTTTTGGTTAAAAGCCATTGTGATCTTGGTTAAAAGCACTTGTTCCCATACAACTGGAATAATGACCGAAACCTTCTCAAATCTGGAGAGGGACATGGACATCTTCATTAACAAAGCTGAAAGGATGCCAAGAATGATTAATTCAAATAAGTATACCCCAAGACATTATATTCAAGTTTTCAGAGCAAAGAAAGAAGTTTGAAGGCAACAAGAGAAATGAAACTCATCACATGCAAGGAAATCCTTAAAAAGTTATCAGCAGACTTCTCGATAGAAAACTTGCAAATCAGAAGAGAAAGGAATGATATATTCAAACTACTAAAAGAAAAATCCGCCAAACAAGAATACTATACCCAATAAACTGTCCGTCCAAAACAAAGAAACACACAAACTTCCAAGATTGAATCATGAAGAAATACAAAATTGGAACAGACCAACAGTAAGGATATTGAATCAGTAATTAAATACCTACAAGTAAAAGCCCATGACTTACTTTTCTTTTCTTTTTTTTTTTTTTTTGCTCATGACTTTCAATGGTAAATTCTACCAAGCTCTTAAAAAAAGCTAATAACAATCCTCAAACTTTAAAAAAATTAAAATAAAGGAAACACTTCTACACTCATTTTATGAGTTTCTTTTTATACTCATACCAAAACTAGATGGAAGGACACTACAAGAAAAGAAAATTATAGTTCAGGGTGGCAACTGTGGCTCAAGGAGTAGGGCACTGGTCCCATATACTGGAGGTGGTGGGTTCAAACTCAGCCCCAGCCAAAAACTGCAAAAAAAAAAAAAAAAGAAAATTATACTTCAATATCCTTGATGGATATAGATTCAATAATGCTCAACAAAATACTAGCAACTGAATTTAACCGATCATTAAAAGGATTATACACCATGACCAAGTGCAAATTATCCCTGAGATCCAAGGATAGTTCATATGCAGATTAGTAAATGTGATACATTACATTAACAGCATAAAGGACATATCCTCTTCATAGATACAGAAAAGATATTTGACAAAAATTCAACATATTTTTATAATAAAACCTCTCAATAAATTGGTATAAACAAAATGAACTTCACCACAATGAAGGCCATATATCATACGCCTGTAGCTAACATCATGTCATTCTCATTGGTGAAGAGTTAAAAGATTTTCCTCTAAGATAAGGAAAAAAACAAGCATGTGCACTCTCATTATGTAAACTCAACATAGTACTGGACATCTTAGAGAAATTAGGCAAGAAAAAGAGAAAAATGCATCCAAATTGGAAAAACATTAAATTGTATCTACTGATAGATGGCATGATTATATATACAGAAAATCCTAAGACACCAACAAAAAACTGTTAGAACTGATAAATTAATTCAGTATATTTGCAGAAGCCAAAATCAACATGCAAAAATCAATAGACTTTCTATACACTAATAACCTATCAGATATCAAGAAAACAATGTCATTTACAATGGCTTCAAAAAAAATAAAATATCTAAAAATAAATTTGACCTAACGAGGTGAGAGAACTATACACAGAAACCTATAAGATATTGATGAAAGAAATTAAAAAAGATAAAAATATGTGAAATAATATTTTGAGTTCATGGCTTAGAGAAATTTGTATTTTAAAATGTCCATATTACCGCCAAACAATCCACAGATTCAGTCCCTATCAAAATTCTAATGGCATTTTTCACAAAATAGACCAAAAACCCTAAAATTCATAGGGAACCCCAAAAGATAGGCAAAGCAAACTTGACAAAAAAAAAAAACACAGAGAAGAAGGTATTATAGTCTTTGATTTCAAACTATTTTACAAAGCTATAGTAATTTAAAAAAGTATAGTTCTTACATAAAAACAGGTGCATAGCTCGTGAAACAGAATAGGGGCTGAGAAATAAACTCACTTATATATTGTTGACTAATTTTTTAAAACGGTGCTGGGAATTCAAGAAGGGGAAACAATAGTTTCTTCAATAAATGGTGTTGGGAATATTACCTACCTGAAAAGAATGGAATTGGATCTTTGTCTTATAACATTTATAAAATTAACTGAAATTAGATCGAATGTTTGTCTATTTATTTTATTTATGTTTTGAGAGAGCCTTACTCTGTTTCCATGGGTTTAGTGCTGTGACATCATAGCTTGTAGCAACCTCAAACTCCTAGCCTCAAGCAATCCTCTTGCCTCAGCCTCCTGAGTAGCTAGAACTCCAGGCATGCACTACAATGCCTGGTTGATTTTTCTGTTAGAAAAGATGAAGAGTCACTCTTGCTGAGGTTGGTCTCGAGCCCCTGAGCTCAAGCCATCCACCCACCTCAGCCTCCCAGAGTACCAGGATTACAGGTGTGAGCCACAGCGCCTGACCTAGATTGAAAATTTAAATATAAGATCTGAAACAGTGAAACTCCTAGAAAGAAATATGGAGGAAAAGCCCCTGGACCATGATCTTGGCAAAGATATTTTGTATAGGACTCTAATACACAGCAACAGTTGCTACTAAACCAAACTAAAAACTTCTGTATGGCAAAGAAAAATAATCAACAAAATGAAAAGGAGAGCTGCAGACTTGGAGAACATTTTTGCAAATCATATATCTGATAAGGGAGTCATACCTAAAATATATAAAATTGAGATAAATTAATAGCAAAAATAATTTTAAAAGGGCAAAGCATCTGAATAGACATTTTTCTTAAAAAGGCATACAAATGGCCAACAGTCTATGAAAAGCTGCTCAAGATTACTAATCATCATGGAAATGCAAAACAAAATCATTGTAAAATATCACCTCAGACATATTTAGATGATTAATATCAAAATGAGAGGCAGGAAGTGTTGGCAAGAATATGGAGAAAAAGGAACTCTTATCCCATGTTGACAGAAATATAAAATTATACGGACATTATGGAAAACAGTGGGAAGTTCCTCAAAAATTAAAAAAAAATACAAATACCATAGGATACTGCCATCTCACTTCTGGATACATATCCAAAGGTGATGAAATCAGTATTACAAATAAGTATTTCTTCCTCTACCACCTTCCACAATAGCCAAGCAGTATCCACAATAGCCAAGATATGAAAACAACCCAGGTGTTCACTGATGAAAAAAAAATTGTTCTACACACACACCCAACACACAATGGAATATCATTCAAATAAAAAAAGAAGAAAATCCTATCCCTTCAGACAACATGGATGTACCTGGACGACATTATGCTAAGTGAAATAGGCAAGCCAGACACAAAACGACTAACACTACATGATCTCACTTATGTTTGGACTTTTTATAAAGTCTAACTTATAAAGACTTTTCAGCTACCAGAGGAAGAGTAGACTGTTGTTTACCAATAGCTGAGGTGGGAAGATCAGGAGATGCTGGATAAAGGGAGTCAGTTGTCAGTTATAACATAAATGTGTTCTGGGAATCTAATAAACATCATGGTAACTATTTATAATACAGTTCTACTTACTTGAAATTTAATAAGATAACCAATATTGAAGGCTCTCACTACATGCATGCCCACAGGTGCACACAAATTGGTAAGTGTGGGTGGTGACAGATGTTTGCATTAATTTGAATATGGCAACCATTACAAAATGCCTGCATATATTACATCATCACATGAATATATATAATTTTTCTCAGATAAGTATTTTATGTGAAAGTGTTCTCTTATCACTTTCTTTGTCATTAGTTGAATAAATCAGCCATCTAATAAGTTTAGCTGTCATTATATGCTGAATTATAGCGGATAATTTTGATACTAAAGGAACAATTACATATTGTACAAATTGATTCAAAAGTATTTTCTTTATTCAATAAATATCTATTTTTCAAGATAATAGGTACAAAAATTTACACTGGCATTTGGTATTTATAAGTTTAAATATATACAAATTATTTTTTTAAGATTATAGAGAAAATTAACAAATCAAATTTGATCATCACACAGTTTATGGGTAAGTCTGTTACTTACAAGTCTGAACTTGTAACTAACTGTAAACAGGGTTGAACTGTTGAAAGATCAGGATCATGTGAATTAACAATAAATGGAACAGACATATATTATAAAAAGTGAATTTCTGATTTTCTGCAAAGGAAAACTGCAAATGGAAATCATAACTTTGTTGATTTTATATGAGGTTTTGAGAAGCCTTGGTGTTAAGGGACTGCTGGATTTTTCAGAAGCAGACGTGACTGGGGATTTACAGGCTAACAGCTGTTAACAGTGACGTTTTGGGATTTAGTCTGCTATTGATGGCTGACTTTCAAAAACATGGTTGCTGGAGCAAGTCACTGGTTGGCTGACTTTCAGAAGCTTGGGAGTCACTGATTTATTCATGCTCCAAAGTATAATTACTAGAGTGAGGCTGTCACTGACTAGCTGATTTTTCAGGGAAGGCTTACTGATTTGAGATTTTCTCTGAAGAGGGTATTTTGTTCAGAAACTGGGATTTTGGCCAAGGTACAGTCTCGTCCTTTCTCGAATATGAAAAACTAGTATATTTAATTCTCATTTCTTCATTTTAGTCTTCCTTCCACCAAATTTATAAGAGACACCGTAAGGTTAACCAATTTTTTATTCGTGGGGGCATTATTTTCACAAGTGTTGCCAATATTTAAGTCATTTAAATGTTAACTACTGTAGCCTAAAAATTAATTGCTGGTTATTTTTAAATGTTCTGTGAAAGCTGACATCAGGATACTTAAGGCATTCTGACAATGTCAAAACAGCACGTAGGACAGGATCATTAATTACAGGATACAAGTAACCCTACTTAAAAAAGTCATTTCTCTAATTAGGATATATAGATATATACATACCTGTGGAGAACATATCACCCTGGTATTCTGAACATATATTGACACCTGCCTTATACTTCTCATCTTAACGTAATAAGGTTAGAATTTTTAAAAATGTCCTCTATTTTAAGACATAAATATATAAATATGAGCTAAGCTGATTCAAAAACCTGTTAGTCTCTGAGGATTTTAAACTTCAGGATCACACAAATAATATTAGTGTTGAAACTGAGTTTGGATTGCCAGCGTCCTAGCTGTCATTCTGGACGTCTTCACATATAATTTAGTAAAGTGGTTAACGCTATGGGCTTGGTTGTTAGATATTCTTGGTTCGAGACTTTCTACTAAACGAGTATGGGCATAATTATTTAACCTCCTTGAGCCTCATTTTCCTGTCAGAAAAAATAGAAACGATTTCTCTTAGAGTTTGATGTATTAACTGAGATCAACCACATGATGCTTGAAAGAGTACTTGGCATATAACCTATGATTGTTAAATTTTAATTATTATAATATCATTGTGTTATATTGTACTATTTTATAAGAAATTAGTACACACAGGAATATTAATGACTCTATGGCAGTAAAATCTATATTTGTAACCATCTTTCCATTTATAGTAGCAGAGTGTGTTACACATATTTACTTGAAAACTAAATGAATCTGAAAATCATTCTTTACTTGTGTGTTTTTATTTTACCTGACACATTGAAATTGTAAATATGTATGAAGTACAATTTCATGTTTTGATTCATATTTATTTTTTATGATGATCCAGCCAGGATAGTTTATCCACCATCTCTTGCATTTATTATTGCTTTGTGGTAAGAACTTTCAAAAGCCTTCTTTTATTTATTTTGCAACATGCAATATTTTACTGTTAACCATAACTACCCTATTGTGAAATAGAATAATTTATTCCTCCTAATTATAATTATGTACTCATTGACCAACCTCTCTCTATCTTCTCTCCTTCTCTCCCCAGTCTCTGGTAAATACTGTTCTACTAATTTTATAATATTGACTTTTTTTAAAAAAGATTACACATATGAATGAGAGTATTTGATACTTGTGTCTCTGTGTCTGGATTATTTCACTTAATGTAATGTCCTCCAGGCTTAAACGTTGTTGCAAATGACAGAATTTTGGTCTTTTTATGGTGGAATAGTATTCCATTGTGTACAAACACCACAGTTTCTTTATTCATTCATCCATTGTTGAACACTTAGGTTGATTCCATATCTTGGTTGTTGGGAATAGTTCTGTAACAAACATGCAAAGGCAGATATCTCTTGGACATAGTGATTTTATTTCCTTTGTATATACTCAGTGGTGTGATTACTGGATCACATGGTAATCCTAGTTTAAAAATTTGAGGAATCTACTTACTGTTTTTCATAATAGCTGTGCTAGTTTATGTTCCTACCAACAGTGTTTAAGTATTTCTTTCCCTGCATATCGTCACCAAGATTTGTTTTCTTTTTGTCTTTGGTAATGGTCATTCTAACTGTAGTAAGGTGGCTTCTTAGTAATGGTTTCTTTTTTTTTTAAGTTTTTTAAATTTTATTTTTTATTTCAAATTAATATGAGGGTACAAATTTTTAGGTTACATTGTTCTTATTTCAAAGGTAAAGTTCAAGTTGTAGAAGAGCCCTTCCCCCGGGGGCATGCTGAATGCCCTCATATTGTGCACATTAGGTGAGATCCCACCAATCACCTCCCTTCTACCTGTTCCCTCTTGCTGGACTATATTTGTGTTTTATTGTTTGTATGAGAATGTAGTTGTTTCTACATTAGCTTCATATTAGTATCAAGTACATTGGATATAATTTTTTCCATTCTCAGGATACTTTACTAAGAAGAATGTTTCAACTCCATCTAGCTAAACATAAAAGATATAAAGCCTCCATCTTTTCTTACGGCTGAATAGTATTACATGGTATACATAGGCCATGTTGACCCATTCAGGGATTGATGGACACTTCAGTTGCTTCCACAACTTGGCCTTTGTGAATTGAGTTGCAATAAACATTCTGGTGGAAATATCTTTGTGGTAAAATGATTTTTGTTTTTTTTGGCAATCCCTAGTAATGGGATTGCAGAATCAAATGGAAGGTCAATTGAGAATTCCCCATACTTCTTTTCATAAAGTTTGTATTAGTTTGCAATCCCACCAGCAGTGTAAAAGTGTTCCCTTCTCTCCACATCCAGAAAAGGACCCCCCCAAAAAAGAAAATCATAGACCAATATCATTAATGATTATGAATGCAAAAATGTTCAATTAAAATCTTAGCAAGTAAAATACAGTGATACATTAAATTCTTCTTATATTTTTAATCATTTCAAAATTAAACTTTATTTAAAGTCATTATTTTTTGGAGGCAATAATACTAATTTCATGGATCTAGCATTTTTCAGATTTTTCTTAATTTCTTTTCTAGGGCTAAAGGGATTAATTTGCTTTTGTTTTCTGAATAAAATTTTCTTTTGGTTAGCAAAAGCATAGCATAGCATTCTCATTAGCTATTTGAATGCTTAAAATGCCTTATTTTTTTTAAATTCTGTGCTTATTTAATTAAATAACCTTCTTATTGAGGAATCTTCTGGAAACAGTTAATATTATCCCCTAAGCTTTACAAATTAATGTATTTTAGGCAAATATTTATTATATTCTAAAATCTCTTGCAGTTGTTATAGAAGCAATAATTTGATATGTAGAAGCAACAATTTCCTAAGTGGTGATACCAGATAATTTGTTGTTATTAAAGTGATCATTTGATATATAGAAGCAATAATTTCCTAAGTGGTGATACCGGATAATTTTATATGTATTATCTCATTTGAAAATTTAATGAATAAAAGTTGGAACTTTGTAAGCAAAAGCCTTTAGAATTTATTTAAACCTTTAAATTTTCTTTTATTAATATTGGATAATCCTAGGAAATTTGCTGGTAGGTAATATATATTTACAGAATGTTTTGAAAAGTCCTCAGTAAAAGGCCAATAACTCAATAATTAATGAGACTGATTTCATGCCTGTTAGTTTTGTTTCATATTTCTGTTGAATACATGTTTATCATATAAGTAGACATAAATTGATGCATTAGAATTAACATCTGGATACAGCATGGGCAAGTGAGAATTTATAGCCAAGAAATAGGGGATGTGTGTGTGTGGTGAGTCAGTGGATAAAATACTAATAAGAGGAAACACCAGAGACAAGAGAATCCTGGCTGAAGGGGCATAAAAGGATTGTTATTGAAGTCTGACCAAAGTGTTCAGGCATCACAATCACCTGGGGAATAATGGAGACTAAGGAAATTGATCTGATACTGAGGGCAGAGTGGTTCTTGCTAAGTCCGATTTAATAAGGAAAATCACAGATGAGACTACCAGAAGGTTCAGGAATCTTGCTAAATTTTTGTCAAGCAAAGAATCTTTGCTAATATCTTCTAATAGATTTTCTGTTTATCAACATCTTAAGTTCTACTTGCATTTATCCAACCAGGCTAAGTTAGTTGTTCTTTATGAGGGTCATCATCCTTAATCTCCGACTTATAATTAGAAGACGAGCATTCAAAACCAATATCTTAAAACTCCTTAAAGAATTTTTCCATGTAACTTCTAGCCTTTCATGTTTTCCTGAAGAGTTGAAAAGAGGAAAGAGCTACAGAAATTAGGAAATATGGAAATGTCCTTTACCTTCTCTGTTCTTTAGAAAATCTGTAGTAGATGTGTAGGTAACTCAAATTAGAACAGCTATTCACGGTTTTAAGAAACTCCTCCTTAGGTTTAATTAGAATTTTGTTAAAGAGTGTTCCAAGAGAGAAATCTCCATTTCCACCTTAAATTTAGGAAAGAGGTCAGATAAAGGTAAAAATCTGAACACATTCTAAGGATTTCCATCAGTAGCTGACAATCACCTAAATTTCACATGATACAGGATCATCAAGAGGTAATAGAGTTGCCACATAAAATACAGAACACTTAATTACATTTGAATTTCCTGTGAACGAAGAACTCTTTTTTTTTTTTTTTGAGACAAAGTCTCACTTTATTGCCCTCAGTAGAGTGCTATGACATCATAGCTCACAGCAACCTCAAAATCTTGGGGTCAAGCAATTCTCTTGCCTCAGCCTCCCAAATAGCTCTCACTCTGGCTCAGGCTGGTCTTGAACCTGTGAGCTCAGTCAATCCATCCATCTCGGCCTCCCAGAATGCTGGGATCACAGGCGTGAGCTATGGAGCACAGCCAACAATGAACATTTTTTAAGTATAAGTATGTATTTAAAATTAGTTGCTGTTCATCTAAAATTCAAGTGTAACTGTTCATCTTGTGTTTTTATGTGTTAGTCTAGCAGCCCTAAAACCTATTGCTGGTTCTCAGTCGCATCTCTCAGATTTTTGAGTAAGGTATTGACTGATATGTTTAGATCATGTGCCTTTTGGGGGCTTCAAGATCAATGCCCAGGAAAAGGAGGAACGAATTGTTTTTAGAGCAATAATAACTAGTCTGGGGTCAGGTGAGGAAACAAATGGAATGAAGAGCTGAGCAGATTTTGAGTTGATCACACATAGAAGGCCATAGAATAGTTATGATGATGCTCTGAGCTCTGGTTTCTAGCTTGTTGCTGTGGCTCAATTTTCCTCATTATGAGTTTTCTAAAATACCTTAGGCTCCTTAAGTTAATTACTTAAAGGCATTTTAAGGTAGATATCTGTGATTTGCCACTAAAACATCCTAATTACATTACTCAGAATGGTAATTTCAGATATTATGGAAAACGTTATATAACAATATGTGTCCGATAACAATTTTGATTGTTTTATTTTAAAATAATAGCATGGTAGAGTTTACCAATGTTCTTACTAAAGTATTTCCCTACCCAATCAAAAATTCAGGTTCTGTTCGTGCATCTTCTTAGAAGAAAGAAACCTTGATTCTGTGCAAACCTGGTAGAACGCAATGCGGGTGTAGGAAGAACTGCAAATCCTGGTTGTATGTTGCTATTGGTAAAGGACATGACTTCCTCTTCAGTCATCTGAACAGTATGTTTTACTTTGCTGTCTATAATTATTATCACTGGAAAGTAATACATCCATTCTGAACAAATATGTTTTATACTGACTATCTGGAAACCACTGTCTTATATACTACACGGTGTTGTGTGTTTTGTAGTTACAAGTCCAGAAGCTAGTCCCTCACTTTGTGATATACAGGAATCACTATATAGAATATTTGTTTAAGTTTGTCTTTTATACAGTTTATAAAATATAAAATCTAGGTCCTTTCTGTAGGCTAGATCATTCCATCGGAATAACAGAGAAAGTAAGAACATTTTTCTTGGCTCTGACAAGAAGTTGTATTTCACAGAGCCAGCAATGGGAGCCACTTTACATTCAGTGCTCAGTTACATGAAGTCATATGCTTCAAACTTGTATATATAATATGCTATTATGGAGAACTTATGGTTCAGATGTGGTTTAATTGGGTGAAATAAAGAAAAATCTCTCCCATTCTATTTTGGTTACTATCTTGCTGGTAGTCACAGATAGAAAGGAACAATTAAAAGCATAGATGTTAAGAGTTTTGTAATTGGTGCTTTTAATAAATCATTTTAAAACCAATGGTTCTGATTTTTACTAATAGAAGAGTGAAATCTAGTAGCTTGTTTTCCTTAGGACCAAATGCATTAGAGTTGTCTTTAATCTATTATAATAGGAGCGGGGAGGTTAGATATATTTAATTTTGAAGTTTTTGCTAACTGTGATGGTTCACTGTGTCGTGTGTAGACTTCTATCCTATAAATTTGGGAACTCTTAAAGATTCTTTTCTTAAAATTGTGTTCCAGGGAAAACAAACTTCACATATCAAATCTTCAAATTTCAAACTAAAATTTTGAACTCTACAATAAGTCATCACACTGATATTTTCTTTTAAGTTAAAGATAATATATTTAAGGCAAATTAGTGAGCACAAGCTGGCTAATTTAAAATAATCGTTACCAAATGAACTGATTGTATATTTTCTGCATAGTTACTCTGCATAAAAATATAACTCAGTTCTTTTAATCTTCCAATTATGTATATTCTAATAAAAAAATAGGACTATCTGATTTCAGTTACGATATTAACAAACACACTTTTCCTTAAAAAGATTTCTTATTGTCCAATTTTTAATTGCTGGTGGATTGATGTCAACCCTGATATATCCTTTACTCATCATTTAGGAAAATTCGTCAAATGATCTACTGTGCAAGGTTCTAAATGAATATATGACAGACAGAAAATACCAAGTCAGATGCATTTTCTACAGTAGCTGAAGATGGTGGTGTTACTGGAATTTATGAGTGTGCAATGATTTTTATTAAAAAAAAAATGGAACCTAAACTGTCATTTAAATTGGCAGAGAGATGTAATTACGAACCAAAGTGAACAGCTGGGAAAAATTCCTCAAAGTCATAGCCGGAACTTCCCATCTAAAGGATTAGCAGTTTAGGAAAGATTTTGAGAGAAAAGAGAAAAAATGTCTGAGGACCTTGGCTTTTGCCTGGCCAGGAAGCACTGCCAAACATATGGCCACAGCCGAAAGGAATGAGACCAAAGAAACAAGGGGGGAGATTTGGCTTATTTGTCCCTTTTATTACTTATTGTGTGTGAAAAACAAATGTGTATTTCACGTGGCCCAACAGCACTTTATGCTTTTGTCAAGGTCAGAAAATGGAATTGCTCACTAGTAAATCTTCATAAAATTATTTTCACACTCAATTGCAAATAGCTGGCCTTACTGATGGGCTTATATTTGACAGATTATTGTCTGTGAGCCCAATAGGAGGCGTAGTTGTCAGACAGACAGAGCATTCCACTAATGAGGGGTTTTACTCTCCTCTGGTAGTTTGTCCATGCATGGGGAATATGAGAGAATTGTTTGAAATTCTTTTCCTGTTGAAAGGATTAGCTAAAATGATTTCAGAGATAAACTGTAGTCCATACTTCGCTTTTGTGAGGAGTGACGGAAAACCCAGCAGATGTTTCAGTTCGACAGTCTTAGAAG
This sequence comes from Arctocebus calabarensis, assembly GCA_963573935.1. Taxonomy (NCBI): domain Eukaryota; kingdom Metazoa; phylum Chordata; class Mammalia; order Primates; family Lorisidae; genus Arctocebus; species Arctocebus calabarensis. The sequence continues at coordinate 9,419 of CAUYON010089316.1, read as the reverse complement.
TGGAAGGAGTGGGCTGAGGAAGGGAGAGACAGTTCCATGTTCTGCAAATCAGAGAAAATAATTGTCCTTCTATTCTAATATCCCCTAGGATCATGATTTACTATGCATCCTACTAATACTGCCTGTGAAGGATCAATTCTTCCAGTTCAGATCCTTTGGTAAGCAAATTCTTGGCATTTAAAGATGGTACTTGGCAGTTGTGAGCATTAAAAAAAAAATCATAATGTAAGGTGATTTAAATTGGTGAAATTTAATTTTAAGTTTCTTCTAATTCTCACAGCAGCTCTTAGGGACTGTGGGCTTTCCAAATTTAAAACTGAGCACACTGAGTTGAAGCAATTTGCCGAACACAGTAGAGGGCAGTAGATTCAGGAAGTATGTTAGTAAATAAAAGCTCAGAGTCTGAAATGATACCATCCACCTTGAATTTAAATAATTTGAACTATAAACTGTTGTAGCCTTGGAAAAATTCCCTAACCTCTTTAAACATTATAACCATCTTAATACACTCAAATAATTACTATTAAGTAAGATGATGCATGAGATATATACGTCACAGCACTCGCCACAGAACAATAAGAAAATCTGACTGGGACATTCATCATAAAATTAATTTAAAAGAAAATTACTTTTCTAAATTTAGTAATGCGTCAATCACCTGAAGTAAGATTCTGTCTTACGATACTGCCTTCTTCATACATGCAACAAAAGATTATTACTTATTCTTTTTATGCTCAATAGCACATTGTTGATTGATAAACGGAGAATATCATTCAATAGGAAAGGTGAGAGTGAACATTCTTGCCTTGCTCTTGATATTGGAAAATAATTCTGTCTTTCACCATTAAGTAGGTTGCTTCACGTAGATTCACTTTTTCAGTTTATCAGTCATCTTAGAGATTATAACACACCTTCTTAATTTATTAAGATTTATTATCCATTTCAATATACTATTTTTTTGTTAGGTTTTAAGACTTTTTTCTGTGAGCCTGTTTTAAAGTACAAATTGATATTTTTCATAGAATCCCACATAATATCTATTTTTGAAATTTTGCCTCAGAACAATTTAAATTTGACATTGGGGGACATTACTCTTGTGAAAAAGTTTTCAGTAACAATTTTTGACTTGGGGATTTCTTTACAACAACTGGGTAGGGTATATTTGGAATCTAAACTTTCTGAGGTATGGTTTCAATTTTCCCTAGGATCATTTTTTTCTAGTCATATAGAAAAGACAAACATTAGGTTTATTGTCCACTTTATGACTATGTCAAATTATTTATTTCTTTTTTATAATTTTAGTTATTTATATAATTGTACATAATTATATGCCCTCCAATGGCTTTGATTATTTCAACGCATTTAAGTTATAACTCTAACTCTCCTGTGTGTCTGAGGTCTGATCTCCTGTCCCTGGAAAAGTTAGAGCTTAAAACCCAACCATCCTATCATGACTGAGGCTAAAACTTTGTCATGTCTGCAGAAATACCAACTCACATATCTATGGCTTTAGTTTTTATTATAGTCATTATTTGGTAATTAAATTTTTTGTTTTTTGTTTCTTTTTTCTTTCTTTTTTTTTTTGGTAGAGACAGAGTTTTACTTTATGGCCCTTGGTAGAGTGCGGTGGCATCACACAGCTCACAGCAACCTCCAACTCCTGGGCTTAGGCAATTCTTTTGCCCCAGCCTCCCGAGTAAGCTGTGTTTTTTGTTTCCTGCACTTTCAGCTATAACTATTTTGAAAAAGGAAAATGATTTTATTTTTAACTCAGGATTAACTGTTGAACTGAAACATCTGCTGGATTTTCCATCATTCCTTACAAAACATGAGTTTATCAAATTGCTTCTATTCATAGCAATTTGATAAACTAAGCTGATATTGAAAGCCTTTAACAATTCCTCGAGATGACAAATGCTGAGTTAAATCTCAGCAAATTTAGCTATTTTTAACTCAGAATTAAACCAATTTCTCTTCAAATGACTACTACACAGTAATTCTTGATATGGATATATACTTTCTTGATTTATTCACTAATCACTTAGTGAGGGGTATATAATTTCTTTTGTTAACCATTTTACTGCAAATATATTCATAATAAATAATATCCTTGCACATATTTCCTTAAGCACCAGTGTTTCTAAATATGGGATAATGTTTCAATAATGGGATTATTGTTTTGATGATGTAATTTTTAAATATTCATAGACATTAGTATTCTAAGATCACTATAACAATTTGTCATTGGTTGAATAATTTAACTTAAAATTTAATAAATGTAAATAAAAAATTAAAATCTTCTTCTTAGAGTTCTGATATGAAAGCTAATAGTTTAATTTCCCAGTTTCTCAACCAGGAAACTTCCCTGTTGCTGCCACCCAGCCCCTTGATCAATGACACAGAGGCAGCACCACAGACGGAATGATTGATGGCTGACACTTGCTCAGGCAGTTCAGCAAATTTATTTCTTCCAACAAGGCTTATAGAGGCACATAACTTAATCAACAAGCACATGACTTAATCTTATGACTTAATCAATAAACCTGTGACTTAAACCTGACCTCAGGCCTTTTACCGCCTGGTACTTACAGGTCTATGGATAAATTGGACTAACTGATAACCACTTATTATAAAACTATCCTTATCGGCTAAGGTTTAACTGGCTTAACTGATAACTACTTTACCAAGGTTATTCTTTTTGCTAAGTAATAATCCTTTAACTGACCATTTGGAGGCAGTTAATCATCTTAAGGAAGTAGCCTGGAAAATCCCACAAGGACTTTTCCTTTCTGACTCACAAAAGACTTTAAACTTGCCTTCACAAAAATGGGAGACTGATTGACCTTACAAGGACGCAGATGACTGTGCCCCTACACTTCCCTTTATTTATTATAAGACAAAGTTAAAACAAAAACAGATAAAACAAAAAAAAATAACAACTTTGTGCATGTCCTTTAGGAAAGGTGAGATTGAAGGCACTCTTTTTGCAAAAGGAGAAAAAAAAGAAAGAAGACATATTCTCACCTCCAAATGAAACTCACTCTAAATATTAACTTCTCGCAAACTCAGTGTGGGGAAAGAGAAATAACCTGAGTAGAAAAGGTGAGAAATTAGAAAGGGAGACACACAGGAGAAAAACACATGCAGCAAAGATAGGATGGGGTTGGGAGGTCTGGATGCAGCTGATGACTGCAGCCAGCACCAAACTGAAGAAGCAGCTTTATTTATAAAGTACCTTTAACAAGGTAAATAGTAACACCTGGAGTAAGGATTGATGTTAAGGAGGAAACAATGTAGCAGCTATGTGACTTCTAACAGGTGAAAAGAATGTTAATCTAGGAGGAGAAGTGGCTTGGGGGGGGGTGGTTATTCTCTGAAAGCTTCCCCAGGCTGTGAGGTTCCCTGCCACCTCACAGTCCATTCCCCACATTAACTTATGATTAGTTGTTATGTCTTGGCCTATTGGTCAGTGAAGGGCCATTGTAGATGGTTGGTAGAAGCCTTAGGGAGGTCATGGTCTGAGACCTCGTCTGCAGAGTGTCAGTATGCAAATTAGGACTTTCTCAAGAAATCAAATGGAATAATAATTCATTCTTTGGAATTTGAAAAATGTTATCCTTTAAAAGTTACAATGTCAGATAATCTCAATGTCTTTGTGGGATGACTGAACAACATCGTTGTTATTTTTGACTGAAAAATTCTCTGTAAAACTGGCCCAGTTCATCTGTTAAAACAAGTGTCAATACCTGGTATATTCCATTAACTATTCTTGGAGTATACTTTTCATATCATACAAAATATATTGTCTAATAAATTTTCACATGAACTCTTCTATCAAATGACTGTGTCTTAAATATTTTTGCACCATGTGCCCACCTGCAACACATATACTAAAGCACTTAACACAGAATTTGGAACATGATTAATACAATATTAACATATTGGACGTTTGACTCTATACAACTGGTGTTTTACAGGGGAAAGTCTACATATGATATACTTCAAGGTAAGGGTGTCATTGTGGTAAAAAGCCTCAGAGTAACTGAATCAATGTCCTTAACTTTACCTCATGTTTTAAGATGATCATGTGACAGAGTAATATCCAAAATGACAAGAAGAAATGGTTTTTGTGCCAAAAGTTTTTGCTATTATGAACCAAATTTTGTGCTAAGTACTTCCCAAATATAATCTGTTCTAATATGTATAGGAGTCCTATGAGTTAGATGCATTTATCACTCTCATTTTACATTTAAGGAAACTGAGGTTAACAGAGTTCACCTAATGTACTCAGATCACATAGTGGGTAAATAAAACTCAAATTTGAATCCAGAAAATCTAAATAAAGATCTGGATACATAACCACTGTGTAATATTGCAGCTATCTCTTCTTACCCTCATGAATCCACAATTGTAAGTTCAACATCCAGAATATATATCACCATATTTTCAGATAGATTTTGTTCCTTTATAAGAAAGAATAACATTATATAAACAACTAAATTATTTACCTCTAGAACCCAGACTCTACTACCTGAGGCTCCAATGTTCCAGCACTGCTTACAGGCCTCAAGGCTCTGCCACTGAGTTTCAACCTTTGCCCCGGGGCCTGTGGCTTCTCCTCTAATGTTCCTCTACTGCACTGTCTCTGAGGCTTCAACAATGCCAACACTGCCTCTGGGCCCACAAACCAAGATATGAAGTTCCCTGCCACCATGGAGTCTTGCCACCTCCCACAAGTCTCCCACTGGAGACCTGGCAGAAATCACCCCACGGTCCAACATTCTGCCAGGGACCTGCAAGCCTTAAGCCACCATCACATCCGGACCTAGTTCAAGCAAATGCCCAGAGCCCACACACACACAATTGCCTAAACTCACCCAACTGATATTGCCACCTCCAGTGTGAGAACTGGGCAGAGAATTCTCCTATAATGCCATCTTTCATGGAGAGGTCTTGCCCAACTCCCAAGTCAAGCTTCTAAGGGCATCCTAGGACAATCCGTCACTCCTCTACGAAGATCATCCAGTAATGGCTTGAACTGTGGCAATCATAGGAATGGCACAAAACAGAACAGCTTTTCTCACTATTCCTGCCACTCCCTCTCTGGATCAAGCTTGTGGAGTAGAAAACAAAACCACTGTGTAGAAACCTCTCTGTCTTCAAGTAGAAGAGTTCCCAGCGAAAGAGAACAGGTATCTAGCAAAGTTATGAGCCTTGAACTGAGAGAAAAGGATTCAGAGGAGAAGAAACCATCAAAAGATCTCTGGGGACATGAAAAAAGAAAACACTTTGACACCCCCAAGTGATCACAATAGATCTATAGTAATAGATACAAACCAAAAGGAAGTTGTTGAAATGGCAGAAATGGAATTCTTAATATAGATGGCAAATAATATGAAAGGAATTGAAGAGAAAATTAAAAACCAACCAAAAAAAGTCAAATAATTTTAGGATATCAGTTCTTTAAAAAAAAAAATGCTATGTTGAAAAAAAAGAAAAAAAATGAAAAAAATGCTATGTTGTGTATACATATTTGTAAGATTGAAAAACTTTGATTCTTTACACTTGATAACTCTGAATCTTTCCATAAATATTGATTTATGTGAATATTTCAATGAGACTGCCTTTATATCACACAATAAATTGTATGTAATATAAACATGAAATGTCTCTCCAAACTAAGAAATATCTGTGGCAGTTCTATAAAATAATTTAATAAGACCAACTAGTACTGATTCAATATTCTCTTTTTGCAGTAAAAATAATTTCAAACCTGACCTAAAAACATAACTCTTCTGCAAGTTCACATTATGTGAACTCCAATTTATCATTGGAGGTGAATTTATAGGGGAACAGTACAAGGCATTACAGAGAAATGTCTCACTCACTTAATATCAAATAGGAATTTTCTCAAAGTATCATGAATGCTTATATAACACTGTTTATTTGGTTCAATCGAATTCACATTCCCCTTAAATGTAAAATTCCCAGAATAACATAAATCAATAATACCATGGAAGTTTTGAACTCTCAGGAAACTTTCAGACACATATTTATGTATATTTAGTGATTTATTTTATTCTGAGAATTTAATGTAGTTTAAAATTTGTGTTGGGTATTTCTGAAAACATGTTCTTTTAAATTAATAAATACTTATTGTTAAAATGAATAAATTGTATATTTCAGAAGCTTCTAGCCTTTCTTTTGTTTAATAATATTTTAATAGCAACTATTTGTATTTTAGAGGGTGCTTTAGGAATATTTTGTTCTACTTCTTTCTACCTTTTTAAATGGTATTAAATATATTTCAGCACTAACTAACAGCCATTTCACCTAATGTTGTTAAAATCTTATACATAAAACTTTATAACAGCTTCCACCTAATTGTATCTCTTACTATTCCACATTCTCTGGAAGTCAGGATATCTTAAATACCAGTTAGATAAATTATCTGCATCAAACAGGAGAACAGTCAGTAAAGTAACAGTCAGTATACATTTTAATAGCTGTATCTCAGTTTCAAAGTGGTTTTATAAAGGGTCCTAAGCCACAAATTTTGTTCTCAGTTTAGTGCCTGCAACTCAGGCATTAGGGCGCTGGCCACATACACTAAGGTAGGCAGGTTGGAACCCACCCTGGGCCTGCTAAACAACAATGATAACTACAACAAAAAAATAGCTAGGCATTGTGGCAGACATCTGTAGTGCCAGCTACTTGGGAGGCTGAGGAAAGAGAATCGCTTGAGCCCAGGAATTTGAGGTTGCTGTAAAGCTGTGATGTCACAGTACTCTACTGAGGATGGCATCCTGAGATTTTGTCTTTAAAAAAAAAAAAAATCATTCTCACTTTCCTTCCCTAAGCCTTAATTAGATCACCCACTATGGTTTGGGATGGAAAGATGACATTCTGTACTGGAAACATTTTTACATGGCATACTTTCTTGCTGGGGGATTCTCTGTAGATTAAAGTGATTTACCTTCTAGCTTAGCTGTAGCAAGCTATTTTCCTTTGGAGAGATGTGTGAAGTTGTCTCCTGAAGGTTACGCACTACCCGGGCAGTGCCTTGGTTTTCTGTATTGAGAAATTTTTTTCACCATTGTCCAGCCCCCTTCTATATAATGAGGAAAACACAAACGTTAGTGCTCTTGTATCACATGTATTTCTTTAAAACTAGGGCTCCTGCAAGGACTGAAGACTTGAAATGACAACTATGACTAAGATTAAATATTAAAATAGTATTTTTACATACAGTGTTTATATTTTCAAATATATGTTTCCAGGGAGAGAATGTTAACTGATTACCCAACCCGAATCCTCTTTTTTTCAGGTATGAATTCGGAGTGTTTTCTTGTTGTATTCTGTAAGGTGCATTCATTTGACTGAGTGATACACACCCTTAAGAACCACTGGGTTTTGGCCATCTAGAGTGGAGACAAAACTCAATGTTACGTTTAGAATCATGGATTGAGGATTACAGAATCACAGGGAAGGATGACCTCAGGACTCTAAAGTAGACCTGGAGGGGGACTGCCTACCATTTATAAACACCTATTTAGATTTTATAGAGTAAGAAATAAATTTTTATTTGTTCAATCACTGACTCCTCTGAGTCTGTTAGACCAGCCAGAGTTACCTTTAAGAATAAATTCTTTCCTAACTAATTTCATGTTATACTATTGTATAAGTCAAGAAACTTAAGGTCAAGCGTTAATCAGTTGCTCAGAGACATTCAAGTTCTATGTGGAAAATCTATGATTTATAGCTGGATTTTCTGAATCCCGATCTTTTGGTATTTTCACCTATGCCTAGTTGTCAGATATGTTAGTTTCAAATATGTTTAAAAGCTCTCACCCTAGAGCTAGAGAAGCAGTATTTGAATAATGACTCCTAACAATTACTAACAGTGTGACCCTTCAATTATTTAACTTTTCCAACTCTCCTTTTCTTTATTAGGCAGTGATAATAGCTCCCAGCATATGTTGTGAAGATTAAGAGAAATAGTTTAAGTTAAAAGCTTGCTAAAATGATTTATCAAAATGCCAAAAAATTCGTAAAACAATAGCAGTCCATCAGGTGTTTAATATTGGGCTTTTTAACATTGAAAAATTTGGAACTTACTTTCTCTTCTTCTACCTATGAATACATTTTCTTTTCTTTTGGTTTTAGAATTAGCTTTTTGTATACATCGTTAGTTTTAAAACTTGGTGCTATCAAGTTTTCAAACTTTAGTATTAGTTTTTTGTCTATGTCATTAATTTTCAAACTTGGCATAAAATTACCTTTCTATGAAACATATACTCACACTTAAAATGATCTCAAATTATAAAGAATATGCAGAGATTCACAAATAAATAGAAAAATTTCCTTTTGTTCCAGTGTTTCCCACCACAAGAATGTGTTTTATATATATTAAAATAGAAATATATCATGATAAGTGGTATATAAACAAGTTTTTACATATTTATACATAGTTATAATGAAATAAAAAAGCAAAAAAATGAATACAAATATACTATATAGGGCATGATACATATATATATGAATTTGAACAACTAAGTTTGTAAACTCATTCTAGAAAAAGTGCTACATACCTCATTGCTGAATATCTGATGGCCGATCCAGAAAAGGAGTTTCAAAATTGCTTTGAAGGGTGGGCTGCGTACTGGTATTGATGCATAGCTTCTAAAGGGCAGTAATTCGAAGATGACCATAGTGATATTCAGCAATGAGGTATGTAGCACTTTTTCTATGATGAGTTTATGAACTTAATTGTTCAACTAATTGTATGTATGTGTACATGTGTATACACACACATATTATATGTAAAGAAGAATGAAATAGAATCCATATCTCTCACCATTCACAAAATTAATTTAAGAAGGATATATTTTCACTGTACCCCATGGTTGAACTAATGTACACAGCTATGATTCAATAAAAATAAAAAATAAAAAAATAAAAAATAAATAAAAAAAAAGAAGGATATATTTTTTAAATGTAAGTCAGAATGCCATAAGAAATAGGAATTCTAGACAAAAATATTGACAAAACTCTTTTAGATATCAACCTAGGCAAATAATTTTTAAAAGATCCACTGGCAATCTCAGAAACAACAAAAACAAATAAGTGTCACCTGATTAAGTTAAAAAGACTTCTTGGCTCGGCGCCTGTGGCTCAATGGGCTAAGGCGCCAGCCACGTACACCTGAGCTGGCGGGTTCGAATCCAGCCTGGGCCGGCCAAACAACAATGACGGCTGCAACCAAAAAATGGCCGGGTGTTGTGGCGGGTGCCTGTAGTCCCAGCTACTTGGGAGGCGGAGGCAAGAGACTCGCTTGAGCCCAGGAATTGGAGATTGCTGTGCGCTGTAATGCCACAGCACTCTATCCAGGGTGACAACTTGAGGCTCTGTCTCAAAAA
>CAUYON010089315.1:0-17195 GCA_963573935.1 Arctocebus calabarensis | reverse complement strand
GATTCGAACCCGCCAGCTCAGGTGTACGTGGCTGGTGCCTTAGCCCGTTGAGCCATAGGCGTTGAGCTAAAAGTACCTTTTAGATGAGATTAATGCTCAGCCAGTAGACTTTGGGTAAAGAGATCACTGTCCATAAGCTAGGTAGGCCCCACCCAATCAGTCAAAGGCCTTAAGATAAAAAGATGGACCTCTTCCAAGGGTTTCCAGAAGTCCAAGGATCAGGCTAGCGGGCTGCCTTTGAACTTGATCTGGAACACCAACTTTTCCCTAGGTCTCCAGGCTGGCCTGTGTTGTGTATGAGAGAGAGAGAACACACACATCACATCGGTTCTGTTTCTCTGGCTAATACAATCAATGAGGCCGGGCACAGTGGCTCCACGCCTATACTCCCAGCACTCTGGGAGGCCAAGGCAAGTGGATTCCTTGAGCTCAGGAGTTCAAGACCACCCTGTCCCTACTAAAAATAGAAAAACTAGCTAGGCATGGTGGTGGGCACCTGTAGTCCCAGCTACTTGGGAAGCTGAGAGGAAGGAGGATTGCTTGAGCCCAGGAATTTGAGGTTCTGCGAGCTATGATGCCATGGCACTCTACCCAGGGCAACAGTGCCTCAAAACAAACAAACATAATACAATCAATGATTCCCAAACACTTCCCCAAAACTGCTAATATACCTTTGTCTCCAAACCGAAACTGCCTGCTAGTCATGAGACCCACTAGTGCTCAGTGGGAGCCCACGTGTAGGAATGGAGGCAGAACCAAGACTTGCAGCCACTCATGCATGTAAGCAAACAAGTCCCAGCTGCTTTATCTGTCAGTCTTCACCTACCCACAATAGGCTGTCCCAAGCTGAGCCACATTGAGAGAAGCCAAAATCACTGAAAGCTGAAGCACAGTTTTGAGTGAAAACATTACCCTGCTCCTTTAAAGAGACAGAATCTCTCACGCACTGCCAAGGCTGGTGAAAAACTAACAAAGTAGGGTGGCGCCTGTAGCTCAATGGTTAGGGCACTGGCCACAAACCCAGAGGCTGGTGGGCTTGAACTGGACCGGGCCAACTAAACAACAATGACAACCACCACAACAAAAAAATGGCTGGGCGTTATGGCGGATGTCTGTAGTCCCAGCTACTGGGGAGACTGAGGCAAGAGAATCACTTAAGCTCAAGAGTTTGAGGTTGCTGTGGGCGCGATAGTGAGACTCTGTTTCAAAAAAAAAAAAAACTAACAGAGTAACACTGGCCATTTGTCAGTGTTAAACTGGCCCTATCTTTGGCCAATTTATTCATTTCTAAGGAAGTCACAGGTTTACTGAGGCAGATTTATATAGGTATGCTCATCTCAATATAATTTGTGAAAAAAATCTCAAAATGTCTTAAAAGAGTAATGAAATAATAAATTAGAACACATGAATGTATCTTTTATGGTCATTAAAAATATTTTAAATACGGCCAGGCAAGGTGGCTCATGCCTGTAATCCTAGCACTCTGGGAGGCCCAGGTGGACGGATCACTTGAGGTCAGGAGTTTGAAACAGGCCTGAGCAAGAGAGAGAGAGAGAGAGACCTGTCTCTAAAAATAGCTGGGCATTGTGGCAAGTGCCTGTAGTCCTAGCTGCTTGGGGGACTGAGGCAGGAGGATCACTTGAGCCCAGGAGTTTGAGCTATGAGCTATGACATCTATCCAGGGCAAGAGAGTGAGACTCTGTCTTAAAAAAATTTTTTTTAATAATTTAAAAAAATGTAAATAATGCCAACAAGCACCAAATAGTGTTAAAGAGAAAAAATGAGGTAAATTTAGCAAAAACATTTTTAGTATCAAAATTGTCTCTAAATGTGATTATTTCTTATTCTAATTTTAATTTTTTGCATTTTCTAACTATTCCACAGCAAATATATGCTTCCTCCTAATTTAAAGTAAAAATTTTTTTAAAAAAGAGAATGCCACGAGAATAGACGTCTATACATCTGTGTTCACAGCAGCGTTATTCCCAACAGTCCAAAGGTCCACCATCAGATGAATGGAAAAACAAAATGTGGTATGTACACACAATGGCATGTGTGTAAAAAGAAAAGAAATTTTGAAATTTGCTAGAACATAGATGAACCTTGGAAACATTTTGAGACAGAGTCTCACTGTGTCACCCTAGGTAGAGTGCCGTGACATCTTCATAGCTCACAGCATCTTCTTGGGCTCTCGTGATCCTCCTGCCTCAGCCTCCTGAGTAGCTGGGACTACAGGTGCCCACCAACACACCCAGCTAGTTTTCCTATTTTTAGTAGAGATGAGGTCTCCATCTGGCTCAGGCTGCTCTTGAACTCCTGAGCTCAAGCAATCCACCCACCTCAGCTTCCCAAAGTACTGGGATTATCAGTGTGAGGCACCATGCCCAGCTTGAAAATACTATCTTTAGTAAAATTAGCCAGACACAGAAGGACAAATATTATACGATTCCACTCATAGGAAGTACCTAGAATAGGCGAATCCATGAGAGTAGAGGATACCAAGGGGATGGTGAATTATTTAATAGTTACATAGTTTTTACTAGAATGAATTAAAAAGTTTTAGGAATAGAGAGTGTGATGGTGACATAACACTGTGAATGTATTTAATGCCACTGAATTATACATGTGAAGGATTAAAATGACGTATATTTAATATTATGTGTACTTTACCACCAAAAAAGGGATGCCCTCGGATACTTTCTCCTACTCCAACAGCATAATTTGTTAGTTCCTGTTTGTGCCCCTGTTTCACCCTGAGTCCTGACAGGCAGAGATGAGCTCTGGTTAATTCTGGTTCCCCAGCACACAGCACATGCTGGCACACAGTAGGTACTCAAAAAACTAAAATAGGATACCCATTCAAAGGTAGCCTGAGCTTGCTTCGTCAAATTACAAGCAGACCTCCCAGATGGATCTGAATGTCCCTGAGAGAAGTTTTATGGTTTCACTGGGCCAAGGATATTTTCAGAAAGCACGAGAGTATCGCATCTAGTGTCACTCCCCCTTTGGGCCTCCACACATCTGACCCAAGGTCACGGGCTCCTGCGTAGCATGAGAGCTGGTGACTGTGACATATAGTGCTCCCTTTCCTAGGACATAGACGATGACACCTCCTAGACTCTTTCCACGTCTATGAGGCCTGTCGGGTCTTGCCAATGGCTAAGGCAATGAGGACCCCTGAGCAGCTCTGTAGGGTTGCCTTCATGAAAAGCAGAGTTGAGCTGTGGTTTGAAATAGCCCGATTCACAGACGTTGCATGAGAAGAAACAAGGTTGCATGTGTCAAGCTACTGAGCTGTAGGGATAAGGACAGGCCAGTGTCTCTATGTCGGTCAGAACAGGCTGCTTTCTGTTGCACCATTATTGGTATTTGGATTTCTTCATGATGTTTCCTATAGAACCTGAAAGTTTTAAAGGATGGGTTATAGAAAAGAGATTAAGGAACATTTGACATTTTCTGTGTTAAAAATACCCATGCTAGGTAGGGCCGGCATGGTGGCTAACGCCTGCAGTCCTAGCACTCTGAAATGCCAAGGCGGTGGATTGCTTGAGCTCAGGAGTTCAAGACCAGCAGGGCAAAAGGAAGAACCCATGTCTGCTAAAAACATAGAAAAGCTCGGCGCCTGTCCTCAGCGGCTAGGGCGCCAGCTACATACACTAGAGCTGGCGGGTTCAAATCCAGCCTGGGCCAGCTAAACAATGACAACCACAACCAAAAAACAGCTGAGCGTTGTGGCAGGCACCTGTAGTCCCAGCTACCTGGGAGGCAAGAGAATTGCATAAGCCCAAGAATTTGAGGTTGCTGTGAGCTGTGACACAACGGCATTCTACCGAGGGCGACATAGTGAGATGCTATCTCAAAAAAATAAAATAGAAAAAACTAGCCAGGCATGATGGCGTATGCCTGTAGTCCCAGCTACTTGGGAGGCTGAGACAAGAGCTGTGAGCTATCACACCACTGCACTCTACCCACAGTGACAGAGCGAGACTCTGTCTCAAAAAATAAAATAAAATAAAAATACCCATGCTTTCAACTGACCAGGAGAAACCACTTTTTAACAGTAATCCAACAAACTCCCAACCGGTTTTGCCATCACCAAGCAAAAGTTTCACATTGTTTGACTCTCCTGGGCCTAAATGCTCTGTTAAGTAAACACAGAGAATTCTGATAGGTCATACAACAAACACACATGCAAAGCACAAAAGCTCCCATGAAATGAGGAAGAATTTGGGCCTTTCAGTCTGGACTGACTTCTTACAGGCAGTTACCCCGTATTAGATATAGAAAAAAGAAATACAGTTAAGTTTAGAAAGATTATTACAAACTAAACTCATCAACATTAAAACTTACTAAACTGGGTGGTGCCTGTGGCTCATCGAGTAGGGCGCCGGCCCCATATACCAAAGGTGGTGGGTTCAAACCCGGCCTCGGCCGAACTGCAAAACAGAAAACTAGCTGGGCGTTGTGGCGGGCGCTTGTAGTCCCAGCTACTGGGAGGCTGAGGCAAGAGAATCGCCTAAGCCCAGGAGTTGGAGGTTGCTGTGAGGTGTGTGATGCCAGGGCACTCTACCCAGGGCAATAAAGTCACACTCAGTCTCTACAATAAAAAACTAACCCCTTTCCATCTCAGGGGAGAAATCTTAGGTATACCTTCACCTTGGATAATCTAAATTTGTTAACAAATTAATAAAACATTCTTAACAGCAGACTAATATTCCTATGTAAGGTAGAAAAAGGCCAAGTGAGGTGGCTCATACCTATAATCCCAGAACCCTGGAGCATCACTTGAGGCTAAGAGTTTGAGACCAGCCTGAGCAAGAGTAAGAGTCCATCTCAACTAAAAATAGAAAAATTAGCTGGATGTGTTAGTGGGCACCTGCAGTCCCAGCTACTTGGGAGGCTGAGGAAGGGGAATCTCGTGAGCCCAGGAGTTGGAGGTTGCTGTGAGCTGTGATGTCACAGCACTCTACCAAGGGCGATAGAGTGAGACTCTGTCTCTACAAAAAATAAATAAATAAAAACTTAAGAGTAACAAGTGTATGACTAAGCGCCAGAACGTAGGTAGTGCTATTTACAGCCACTGCTTTCAGAAACAGACAGAAATTACTGAGCTCCAGAATTTGCCAAAGGAAGCTTCTAGAGGTAAGAAGAGGGCTACAACCTTGAAACGGGGGAGACTGAGGCAGGACAGTTCCTGCAAAGAGAAAGTAACAATGAGTGGGAGTAGCAACACTTGGTTTTTTTTTAATTTCATAACACAGTAGATGCTTTTATAAGCTAGAAGTAGATTAATTCTTTACTCCACAAAGTTCCGTCATCTACCAAAATATTTCCAGACCATCCTTTTCCCCAATTTTCATACACACAGAAAAAACGTACCTATTTCATCAGGATTTTCAAAAGCTAATTTTCATCATCCACACAATTATTTGCGTTTTCAGGAACGCAACCTAACCACCTATTTCCTGAGAGCAGTTGCGATTTGGCAACTCCTGTAAAGAAAGTTTCCAGGTTCCAGGCAGAATTAGGAGCAGAAACGAGCAAAGAGGCAAAACAGCCAAGCCTCTTTCCTGCTAAACTTTTCTTTCTATTTGTCCAATTTCTGTGGGTGTGGCTTTGACAGAACAACCTTTTTAACCTTCTTTATCCTGCCTTTCAAATTCTCTTCTCTCCTGTAAACCTAGGGCACCAGATAACTCTCCCTGGAAATCCGCCATCCTTCCAGAGGGCTCTGGAACCCCCGTAATGCCACCCACCCAGGGACAGGGGGCAGCCAAGACTCTCCAACCCAACTGCGTGGGCCTCAAGTTCAGCCTGTGGAGTCCTCAGGTATCTTCACTGAGGTTGCAGTAAGGGTCAAAACACCAGAGCGTACACCTTTGTAACAGAACTGTTAAATTTCACGTACAGGTAGCCAAAAAAAAGTCTAAAAATGCAGACCTGCCTGTTACAAACATTTGAAAACATTTTGCACAGCATTCTTATTCCGTTGTCCTCCCCCAGGAGGGTGACTCAGGTGACAATGAAACCAGAACAAATGTCCTACTCTTGGAAGAGGGCCCGTAATTATTGGTTTTCATTTGAGAGTGAAGGACAATGAAAGATGTATTTTCCACCCCCCCTAATTCCAAACGACAGATACACCCTATCACCCTCGTGCACCCTCGTCTACCCACCCTAAGGAGTGATCAAATGGCCAGGCCAGACCAGTTCTACACACATCTACAGAGCAGGGCTAGGCCTAAAATCCTAGCACTCTGGGAAGCTGAGGCAAGGAGGATCCAGCCTAAATGAGAGTGAAACCACCTCTCTATTAAAATTTAAAAAATTAGCCAAGTATTGTGGAGTCCCAGCTACTGGGAAGTCTGAGGAAGGAGGATTTGAGCCCAGGAGTTTGAGGTTTGAGGTGAGCTCGGCTCTATACCAAAGAGAAAAAATGAGAGAGAGGGCGGCGCCTGTGGCTCAGTGGGTAGGGCGCTGGCCCCATATACCAGGTTCAAGCCCGGCTCCAGCCAAACTGCAACAAAAAATAGCCAGGCATTGTGGCAGGTGCCTGTAGTCCCAGCTACTTGGGGGAGGGGGGCTACGGCAAGAGAATCGCCCAAGAGTTTGAGAGTTTGAGGTTGCTGGGAGCTGTGACACCACAGTACTCTGCCAAGGGTCACATAGAGAGACTCCATATCAAAAAAAAAAAAAGAATTGTAAGTTTATCTTCCCAGGTGCAGGGCAGAGACAAGACAGGATCAAGCATTCTCCCACCTATCCAGGGATGACTGATTCTGTACATTTCCCTTAAATACGACAGTTCCCAAATTCCTTTTAGGAAAAACAGGCACAGACGAGTCTGTGGTTTGTGGTTTGTGTTTCTCCCAGGCGCATCCTCAAGCTTTGGCTTAATTCACCTCCATTGATTGAGATCTTTGCCTCAGTCACTTATTTTATGTTGTCAAGTTCTTCTCAGACAGTCCTACCTCCCTGGAAGCCCAGAAATAATCACCATCAGCGTAACTCCAGCATCAGTGCAGTACAGGTAAAAAGACTGTCCAGTCCCCCCCATCACTTGTAACCTCACGAACAGGTAAGCAGGCCTAGTAATGCCCACCTGGACTCAACACACATAAGGAAAGGTGTGTGCAAACGCCCCTGACACACAGCATGTGCCCAGTAATTGTTGTTTTTCTTCTCTGTCTCTCTGGGGGTATCAATTCTTCAGCCCAGAGAGGAGAACTACTGTTTCATTTCAAAACAGAAGGTCTGATTAGAAAGCTTACCACAATCAAATCTGTTAGGTGTGTTCGGTTGCAAGCTACACCAACTCCAAGTCAAGGTGGCTTGGAGGGAATTTATCGGCTCCTATGACTGTGAACTCCTGAGGGAGGGCTGTAAAGCCAGCAAGGGTTTGGACCGGCTCAGACAATGTGACCAGGGACTGATTCCCATATGAAATTCAACATGTGCTATGCTGCTTATACCAGTGACTTACAGTTTAATACAAAAACACAAGGGAGATTTGTAGTCAAAAGCAAGGAGAGTGAGGAAAATTAAAGAGTCTCACTTACAGAAGTTTTCTAGGTTATATGTGCAGCAGTGCAGATAGGTTCTGGGGGTCGGAGAGGCCTACAAGGGTGAGAAAGGCAATAAAATCGCAAAAGACTAAAAGTTTCAATAGAAATGAAAAGGAAACAGGTTTTTTCAGGGTCTCTGTTACTGTGCAACTCCTAATCCCACTGCAGGCTTAAAGAATATTGAATATAGAGATTAATGTTTTTAATTTTTCAAAAATAAGAATATATATCTATGTTTCAAAGCATAACAGATTAAATGTCGCAGAAAAAACTCAGAAGTTCATGATTCAGTTTTGAAAATAACTTAAAATGAGCATAAAAAGGAGTTCAGATGTAAATCAAATATAATGTTTCTACCGGCTCTGCGCCGGTGGCTCAGCGGGCTAAGGCACCAGCCACGTACACCTGAGCTGGCGGGTTCGAATCCAGCCCAGGGCCTACCAAACGACAATGATGGTTGCAACCAAAAACAGGCCGGGCGTTGTGGCAGGCGCCTGTAGTCCCAGCTACTTGGGAGGCAGAGGCAAGAGACTCACTGGAGCCCAGGAATTGGAGGTTGCTGTGAGCTGTGATGCCACGGCACTCTATCCAGGGTGACAGCTTGAGGCTCTGTCTCCAAAAAAAAAAATGTTTCTACTAAAAAAAAAAAAGATGATAGCTTAAAAAAAAAAATTACTGCTAGGGCCAGGCATGCTGGTTCATGCCTATAATCCTAGCACTCTGGGAGACTGAGACAGATAGATTACTTGAGCTCAGGAGTTCGAGACCAACCTGAGGAAGAATGAGACCTCATAGAAAAATTAGTCAGGCATTGTGGCAGGCGCCCATAGTCCCAGCTACTTAGGAGGCTGAGTGGGGCAGAGGATCACTTGAGCCCAGGAGTTTGAGGTTGCTGTGAGCTATGACACCACAGCGCTCTAGCCAGGGCGACAGAGTAAGACTCTATCTCAAACAATTAAATTAAATTAAATTAAAAACCACTTCTTTGAGTAGGAAAAGAGCAAAAGTTTATTTCTTAAATCTCTTGTTTCTAGTTGGCAAAATATCTGCAGAGAAAATTAGTCAACTTTATAAACGCTGCCATGAAACAGCTAAAAGAAGCAAATTGCTATTCTAATCTCCTGGTTGGCACCAAAGCCATCCTGCCTTCTTACGCCTGTTACAACTTAAATCTACTTGATGAAACTCATATGTCTGCAGCAGCAGGTCTGATTTTAGTGGCAGATTTTTATAACATACCCATGATTTTCTGCCTTAGTTTTAAAATGAGATCTTGAGCAACTACAGAAAAAAAAAAAAATTTCCATCAAACTCAAGGTAAATTACGATTTACTTCACTTTGAAGTTAGCAAAATCCTCCCCCCAAAAAGTGATGAAGAATTTCAAGAAAACTGAAATATTTCTTAGAATTTCATTTCTCTAGGTCTCTGATTCTTTGCCCATTTGTTAAGACATTTTCAGTACCCAGAGCCAGACTGAATAATGAAAACATGTATCTAAAAACTTCTGTCACCACTGAGATTATGCCCTCAATGCATGGATTTACCCCCACCTCATTCATTCACTTTACTCAAAGACACTGTCATCACTAAGTACAGCCCTCCAAGTTTTATACATTTTTTTTTTTAAAAGAAAAAAAAAAAACCAACATCATGACTTTCCAGTTACTATTGAAAGAAGAATTAATTGGAGGAAAGGGGTAAATAACAAAGTGCAAGAAACAGACACACAGGACAGAATATGATTAAAGACTCCAAATCCATACCCCAAGCTATACCACGGGTATTTCCTGCAACTATTTCTTCTTCCACTTTCCTGATCCCTGTCAAGACTCCACCCCTGTGTCACTCACCCACACTTACAACTCTGAAGGCAAAATAAGCAGTTGACAGCTGCTCAAAAGGACTCGCCACCATCCTCAAACTGTGCCGTGAAAAATATGGACACAATAAATGCTTGCTGAATAAAGTGCATTAAGCACAAGCAATTTTCAGGTACTGTGCTTTAAAAATCATTACTAAAAGCAGGCTATCTTTTTTTGAATCCTGACTGGAACAAATGAACTATACAAAATGTTTATGCAAGTGGCAGAGAAACTTAACTACAAACTGGATAGCTGATATTAATGAATCACTGATAATATTTTTAAGTCTGATAAGTTATACTGGGAGGGAAGCTGTCTTGGTGTCCTTTAGAGATATATTTATAAAATATTGACAAATTCATTGTAAATACAATTGCAACTACATAAGATTTCCTTCAAAATAATACAAAATGAAGACAGAGGCTGGGCACAGTGGCTCAGGCCTATAACCCCAGCACTTTGGGAGACCAAGGCAGATGGATTGACTAAGCTCAGGAGTTCGAGACCAGCCTGAGCCAAGAGTGAGAGCCGGCCTCTACCAAAACCAGAAAAACCAGCCGGGCACTGTGGTTGACGCCTGTTCCCAGCTACTCAGGAGGCAAGAGGATTGCTTAAGCCCAGGAGTTTGAGGTTGCTGTGAGCTATGACACCAAAGCACTTTACCCAGGGGACAGAGTGAGACTCTCTCTCCCTCTCAAAAAAAAATAAATTACTAAAATGAAGATAGAAGAGTAAGGTGATGGGACAAATGAAAAAAGATGGGCCATGGTTGGATATCACTGAAACTAAGTAAAGAGGAATTCATTTTATCATCCCTGCAATTTCTGTATATGACTAACATTTTCTCATTACAATAAAATTGGCTTTTGTGCTTATGCAAGTGCTGAACTTGAACTTTTCCTGAGTTCAAATACTGGGTGACTACACGGAGCCTGGGTGACCTCAGGCAACTCACTTAACCACTCTGTGCCTCACCTGCTGTGAATAACAGCACCTGTCTCAAAGCCTGGTAATATGGAATGTCTCCTATATCATAAATACTTGCAAACTGGCTAGTACGATTACCACCATTACCACTACTAGTACTACGACTTGGATTCTAATAACCAGCTGAGCAGCAAGCTCAATACTGAGAATAGACATGAACACGCCACACAGCCTGAAACAAGCATGAAACAGGAACATAAAGTCTCTTTTGAGTGTCTTTTGGTCCAACTTACAGGAGACATGGGGAAAAGGAGGAGAAACAGCATTTGCCTAAACACACCCTGCATGCTAGGCACAGTACTGTCCCTTCACGTGTATTCTCTGGCTCCAGCCGCACTAGATGGATGGATTTTATGGTGGGGAAAAGGGAAGTTGAGAACCATGAAGGTTACCTAGCAGCCAGTAACCCCAGGGCTGTCGGGTCCCAAACTCTGGCTCTTTCCACAAGCTGGTGGCTTGTACTTGAAAGGAATTAAGTGGTGCAACAGTAAAAGTTGCAGCGGTGGACAGTGAAGAGGTCACTACTTTCCCAGCCCAGGAGGGCAGGGCAGCAAGTTTCACAGGGAGGATGAACTGAGCTATCCCTGGAAGGGAGTCACCAGAGCCCAAGGCCTACCAGGTCTGCCAGGACATGCCTTGGGTTGAGGGAACAGGCCATTCTGACGGGAACAGGTGTGCTGACGAAGATAGTGAGGGACAGGCAGGGGGAGGCCACTGAGGGTCAGCCCTGAGAGGGAAAGAGAGAAGGGCCCAAATGGAAGGGCAGAAAAGCCCCACATCTGATAGGGCCTAAACTAGCCAACTCTGTTTACTCAGCACTGGAATCACCTGGGCTGCGAAATGAAAATGGAGATTGCCGAGTGGAGTGTCCTGGAGTGGGCTCTGGAGCTCCTTGGGTGCATCTGCTGTGCGCTAAAAACCGACAACTTCTGCATCAGACAAACAGGGATGAGCGGAGGAAGAAGTCTGACCCCAAGGCTGCAGTGACCAAAAAGGTTGTCACTTTCAGCTCCCAGCAAGACTGCAGCTTCTTCAGTCTCCCCCCACTCCCCCATCATTTGCCAAACCAGCTGCCATGCTTGTCAGACCATTCCCGGAACACTGCTGTTCTCATACTCCACCAATGCTCAGGTGCCCAGGGCCACTTCCCAGCGCTTAGGGCATCACAGACAACTCCCTCTGTGGCTCTTCCTCCCCAACAAGGCCAGGCCCAGCCACCTCGTGTTTCCTTGCTCTCCATCTGCTCCACTTGGCTTAGGCTACTCCCTCCTTAAGCTGTCCTCAGAAAATAGCAATAGAAACAAGTGTCCAGGCATCACAGCAAACCCTGGGGAAGGAGCAGGGCAGAGGCATGGCTACACACACACCTGCACCGTGAGACTGCTGCCCGGCTCCATCTAACGCCCTGGGCAAGCCTGTTTCCCTGGCACAGGGACACCCAGAACAGGTACGGGATGACCTCTCCCACACTCAACACCAGCGTCCTGAAGGCACAGGCTGGTCCGCCTCCTGAAGTTCCTCGCTGCGCTGGAGGCCAGTTCAGCCGCCCCACACACACACCTGAGCCTCCTCCTCCATGTATGATCAGCTCAAGATCCTCAAAGCAGAATAAGCTGGAACAGAATACCCAGCTGCCTCAGACCATCTACCACTGACCTCATAACTCCATGGGGTGACAATGGCCCCTCAGCCCACTTCTGCCTGTTTTTAGCAAGTGTCTTTGATGGGTAGCCTCCATGGTCCCTGAGAGCTGAGAATGATCCATGATATTCCTTCCTAGCCCCAAGTCCAAGGCCAAATGAGAAACGAGGGGACATGGGAGCTTTCTGGACCAGCTTGCCCATATGAACCAATTTGTGAGCCCCACCAGGCAGTCAGGGCAAGAGCCAAGGTCTACCTCTCCTGGTCCACCCCTTCAGGAGTGCACAGTGCTTGTCCAGCAACCCACATTTAGGCACTCGGCCATCCGCCCGTCTGCTGTCCGTTGAGCCCCGAGGAGCCGGGGCCAGTGTACAATGTCCCCTGTGTCTCCCTAGCATTTGCACTCTTCATAATACGCACTAAATAAACGTGCACTTTGATTCTCACAAAGTGCTTATGTTTCTCTTTGTACCTTCTTCTGAAGTTTTATCCCACAAGTCCAATAAGTACAATTTTTGTTTACCAATTTGACAAGATTCAAGCAACCTTTTTCCTCCATCATCACAGTATAATATTGTTGTGGTTGTTTCTTTGAGAAGCAGATGAAGGCCAGGCACAGTGGCTCTCGCCTGTAATCCTAGCACTGTGGGAGGCTGAGGAGGGTAGATTGCTTGAGCTCACAAGTTCAAGACTAGCCTGAGCCAAAAAGCAAGACCCCATCTCTACTAAAAATAGAAAAACTGAGGCAGGAGGCTGCTGTGAGCTATGATGCCATGGCACTCTACTCCAGGTGACAGCTTGAGACTCTGTCTCAAAAAAAAAAAAAAAAAAGAGAGAGAAAGAAGAAAATGGCGTTTATCAAGATGGCTGGCCATTCCATTTAACTCTCTACAGCATGATTTTTCTTCTCAGATGTAACACCTAAGGAAATTACCCAAAGCCCATGGCCTTAGCAAAAAAAATAGGCTTAAATGAAAATAGAATGTAGGTGAGAAATAATGTATTTTAAAATACAGGGAGCACTGGGAAGTAGTAAGAATATTTTATTTGCTTTATAACGGGGGAGGGGAGAAGTACAGCTTGCTATCAGAGTATCTCTGTTTAAATTCTCCTATTCTGGCCAGCTTAAATTTATCATTAGATTGTTTTGATCCCAAAAGTATTTCAAAGTAGGTGACAGCTGATAAGATGAAGCTAACAAAACCATCACATGTAACTGCTGATGCCTTCCCAAGTTTGGAATAACCAGTAAGACAGATCTCATAAAAACCACTTGTCACCAGAAGCACGGTAGCCAGGTCTAGAAGATAACATGGCTACACACGTCTGCCTATCTGGGGGAAGATCAAGACCTGAGGCTGCAGCTGAAGGACAAGGTCGTATTGTAATAGTACCATTTTTTAATGTGCGGCATTCACTGCCCTTGACAATAGTTAAAATGTGCCAAACAACAAAATCCTTGCCTGAGAGCATTTGCAGTATAGAGGCACAGATAAGGAAACCCCCAGGAAAGGTGTGGAAGCCACTGGAAGTGCAAAGCTAGGTAGGTTTCTGAACCTGCCGTGGCTGTCGGCCAGCTGGATGTGGCGAGCAGGAGGACCTTCAGGCTTTACTGTCTCTCTGGCTGGAAACCTACAAAGACTCACTCTGATGGAAGCTCTTGTGGGCCAGATGTCTGGTGACCGGCCAAGATAGCCGCAATTAGTAAAAAAGGAGAGAGCCCCACAATCTCACACCCCCTCACTTCCTAGGTCGACTAGCCTAAAGGGCATTATGGGTTGGTGGGCAGGAAGGCCTTTTATTAGGCAGTTTGTCTTTCACCATCTATTGCTGGACAGCCATGTCCTCCAGATGAGTGCTAAAAAGAAGATAATCTTTATTATATCATATAGTTAAATGTATAGTGAAAGAAGAAACTGATTAGATAAGCTTTGAAGAGCACCTGAGGGTTCCCAAGAGAGCCAAGGTGGCCTGGGCAAGAGCAGGCACGTCTGTCTGGAGGGAGAGAGCTCAGCCACGGAACCCGGAACCATTCACGGGCACCAGCTGACCTAGAAGAAGACCCACCCTCTCTGAATTTTAGCCTCTTATGAAAGGAGGTAAGAACCCCACTGGGTTTCTATGAAAATTAAATACAACATTGTGTATAAATGGGCTGCTCCAGACTCTAACATACAGCGCGAGTGCTCTGTAAACGGTAGCTTTTTAAAAGGTCACTCTTACCCAACCTGGGATCTACTGTCCCTGAGAGGGCAGAGGGACAGTCCAGACCCTGACAGGCTGATCAGGGTGGGGAGGAGGTCAGAGGTCGTAGGTCTGCCGAGCACCCTACCTTGGAAGGCTGCCCCAAGCCTGGCTACAGGCTGAACACAGCCATATCGTCTTTCTACACTCTAGTGTCCTACTCAGGGAAGGGCTAGGCAGGAGGCACAGTCATAAGACGCTGGCTGGTTCTAATATCCTGACCCCAGCTCTGTGTCTCAACCCCCCACCTCCTCACAGTCAAGGTCAGATCCCAGCCTGGAAGGCGCAGGGACAGGGTGCTCTGCAGGACACCAGGCAGGGACTGCCGGAGGGGGCAGGGCCCAGACAAGGGGCCTGGGAATGGGACATTGGCTTGCAACCCACCTTCCCGCCAGCCTCCCTAGGAGGACCCAGGCCCAACACCTGCGACATCAAAGCAAAGCACATGGAAAGGGGTGAACCGATGAGGCATGACCTTGGCAGCAAGGGCCTAGACCACTGGCTCTCTTAAGGGTTGTGGGCGAGAGTACCTGGTAGACAGTAGAAAGGGACTCACAAGCCTCCCAGCAGATGAGAGACTGCTATGCTCTGGCATGAGTCATAGCAGCGCAATGCTGTCGTTTGTTCTTTACAAAAGGTCTACCTGCTCGCACAGGCTTCCACTTATTAAGACAAAAAGGAAAACGAAGCCATTATCTGCATTCCATGAAGCACCATATGGTTACACACGGGCCTTCAGCCAAGGGAGGGTTCTAACCAAGCCTCTGTAGCAATTCAAGAGCAAAATAAACCAGTTACACTGTCCTGGATTAGCGTCAGGAAAGGAGGGCCAGGAGCTTAAAAAGAACCAGGAACAGAAAAATCTTTTTAGCTTCATTTTATTTTAGTTTCAGGGGTACCCTGAACATCTCAAAAACCACCCTGGAATCAGTCAGATTTGACTCTCCCAACAGCGTATGGTGTCCAATCTGTTTATTTTGAAACTAAGTATGACAATTTCATCCTTTGTAAGATACATATCCTAATAATATATAATTACGGCTCAGCGCCTGTGGCTCAACGGGCTAAAGCGCCAGCCACATACACCTGAGCTGGCAGGTTCGAATCCAGCCCGGGTCCACCAACAACAATGACAGCTGCAACCAAAAAATGGTCGGGCGTTGTGGCGGGCGGCTGTGGTCCCAGCTATTTGGGAGGCGGGGGCAGGAGACTCATTTGAGCCCAGGAGTTGGAGGTTGCTGTGAGCTGTGATGCCACAGCACTCTATCCAGGGTGACAGCTTGAGGCTCTCTCTCAAAAACAAAAAAAGAAAATATAGCTCAAGTGGCTAAGGCACCAGCCACATACACTGGAGCCAAATCCAGGTTTGAATCCAGCCCAGGCCGCCAAATAACTATAACCAAAAAACAGCCGGGCATTGTGGCAGACACCTATTGTCCCAGCTACTCGGGAGGCTAAGGCAAGAGAATCACCTAAGCCCAAGAGCTGGAGGTTGCTGTAAGCTGTGATTCCACAGCACTCTAAAGAGGGCAACAAAGCAAAACTCTGTCTCTTAAAAAAAAAAAAAAAGAGAAGGGTGAGTAGGGCGCCGGCTCCATATACCAAAGGTGGCGGTTCAAACCCAGCCTCGGCCAAACTGCAAAACATAAAAATTGCCAGGCATTGTGGCAGGCACCTGTAGTCCCAGCTACTCCAGAGGCTGAGGCAAGAGAATTGCCAAAGCCCAGGAGTTGGAGGTTGCTGTGAGCTGTGATGCCACAGCACTCTACCGAGGGCAATAAAGTAAGAATCTGTCCCTACAAAAAAAAAAAAAGAAAGAAAGAAAATTCCTTGAAGACTATGTTAACCAGGTTGATGAAAATATTTCAAATTGTATATAAAACCAGTACATTGCACCCCATGATTGCATTGATGTACACAGCTATGATTTAAAAAGAAAAGAAATAGCCAAGCATAGTGAGGGCATCTAAAGTCCTAGTTACTCAGGAGGCTGAGGCAAGAAGTCACTTGAGCCCAGGAGTTTGAGGTTGCTGTGAGCGATAATGCCGTGGCACTCTACTCAGGATGACAGAGTGAGATTCTGTTTCAAAAAACAAACAAACAAACAAATAAATACGCTTTTTTTTATTGTCATTTTACTCTTTATATTTTTCCTTTTTTTTTTTTTTTTATTTATTCATTTATTTTTTTTTTTTTGCAGTTTTTTGGCTGGGGCTGGGTTTGAACCCACCACCTCCGGCATATGGGACTGGTGCCCTACTCACTGAGCCACAGGCGCTGCCATAAATACACTTTTTTAATGTCATTTAATCCTCCAACAGGACAGCAACTTGTCCAAGACACCAGAGCTAGAAAAGGGCAGAGCAGAAATGAGAGCCCAGTCCACATCCAGAGCTCCTGGCAGGGAAGCCAAGTTCATCACCTGACAATGACGTCAGTGAGGAAGATGGTGGAGGGGGGGCAGGGGAGTGGACTGCTCACTTCCCTTTCCAGAAGCCTTTGTGCGGAAGGCAGAAAGGGTGCCAGGGTAGGGATGGTGACCCACCTCCTCATGAGATAGCACCCTAATAATAAGGACAAGTGGAAAACCAGAAAGACACACCCACAAACAAGTTACCAGCCCCTGCACACAGAACATTATTCTGGTAATGAAATAAAAACAATTGGGATTTTTCCAGGGTTTTTTTATTTTTATTTTTTGTAGAGACAGAGTCTCACTTTATCGCCCTGGGTAGAGTGCCGTGGCGTCACAATGCTCACAGCAACCTCCAGCTCTTGGGCTTAAGCGATTCTCTTGCCTCAGCCTCCCGAGTAGCTGGGACTACAGGCGCCCGCCACAGCGCCCGGCTATTTTTTTGTTTTGCAGTTCGGCCGAGGCCGGGCTTGAACCCGCC
>CAUYON010089314.1:0-35392 GCA_963573935.1 Arctocebus calabarensis | reverse complement strand
TGGTGCCTGTAGCTCAGCAGCTAGGGTGCTGGTCACATACACTGGGGCTGGTGGGTTCAAACCCGGTCCAGGCCTGCCAAACAACAACAACAACTACAACAACAAAAAAAGATAGCCGGGTGTTGTGACAGGCACCTGTAGTCCCAGCTACTTGAGAGGCTGAGGCAAGAGAATTGCTTAAACCTAAGAGTTTGAGGTTGCTGTGGGCTGTGATAACACTGCACTCTACCAAGGGAGACATAGTGAGACTCTGTCTCCAAAAAAGAAGAGGTATTACTCCTTTATCCCCTAATGGATTAACTATAAGAATTTGGGTCTTTCTCTTTCTGGCTGTGGCTTCAAATTCTTCCTGTCTCACTGTTGGGGTATCCCAAGAGACTGCATCAGGAGTCAGTCGAATAGAGTTCCTTCAAAATTCATGTCACCTCAGAATGTCACCTTATGGAGGATTAGGATTTTAAAAAATGTAATTAGCTAAGGACCTCAAGATGAAATCATCCTGCATTTAAGGTGAGCCCTACATCCCATAACTGGTGTTGTTAAGAGAAGAGAATGCAGAAACAAAGGGAAGCCATCCAGGTGAGGGTACAAGGCAGAGCTCGCAGTTATGCACCTGTAAACCAAAGAGTGCCAGGAGCCACCAGAAGCTGGAAGAGGCAAGAAAGGATTGTTTCCTGAAGGCTTCAGAGGGCATGTGACTCTGTGGATGCCTTGATTCCAGCCAGACTTCTGGTTTCTAGAACTATGACATAATATCTATTATTTCTGGTGATTTGTTTTGGCAGGCCTAGGAAATTAACACTACAAGTTAGAGCCAGGTATGGAAAATATGGGTGTTGGTTTGCCAAATGGAAAACAGAAACAATGTTTGGTCAGCTGGTAGTTGTGCACTATCTTTATCAAGTCCATCTTCAGGAAATCAGAGAGTTTGGCATATTTCTTTTCTTCGTGGAATATTAGAGTGGGCCAGGGGGTCAGAAGAGTAGATGGTGGCTCTACCACAGTGCCCGCTGATAACTCTGGACTGGGCCTTGTACCTGCACAGGTAGATGATCAAAACAAAGGGAGATGGTAGAACGTGTAACCCGAATGCCTGACCAAGTCCATTCCCTGCCCAAGGTTCTGCTGCCGTGTACCTGAGAGAGGAACCTGGTTCTTTGTCTATTATGGTAAATAGAGAAGAAAGCAAGGCTTCTTGCAGCCACAGGGGATTTTTAATGAAGTAAAGGAGACAGAAGAAGTGTCCCAATGGAGAATGAAGTGTGTCAAAAACAGATTGTCCACGTAATTACTTTCTCAGACCTTCCTGACATTATCAGCGGGACTGGTGTTTTGATGAAAAAACTTAATTAAAACTTAATTTTTTTTTAAAGTGGAAAATATTCAGCATGGTTACAGGAGGATTGAAATCAGGGCACTGCGATTTTAATTGCCTTCAAGAGATGCACTTCACAGAGACTAGTATGGGGGGTGGGGAAGAAGTCAAAGGGACAGAACTAGAGGTGGATGGCCATGTTGAGTCCCAGCGCTAGCAAGAGAGTGGGTAGTTGTGTGTGAGGATGGGTTCCCCCCGCTTTTATGGGTTGACAGGATGGCATCTCAGGTTTCCTGTGGAAGGGAGGCAATGGTACCTGCTCGGAAGTAAGCTGCCCAGCCACACTTGGAGTACGTATCGCAGGAAGAGTCTTGATTTTCTTCCCCTTCAAAAGGGAAGCAGGAAACTGACGTTAACTATCACAAGGCAGCATTTCTAACCGCCTCTGGATCCACTGTCAGAATCAACTGGTTCTGATTCACATAATCTGGTTTAGAACCTGTGCACAGTGTTTCTATTTTAAAACGAACCTGCCCAGTTAATTCTGGGAGTTAGGCAGAGGAACTGCAAGTATGTAATGAAAGGAACGTGAACTTGAAAGCAAGTTAAGTACAGGCTATGCCCTTTACTTCTTGGGTAGATTTGTGTTGACTGTTTTGCTGCCCCTGTCAAATGGGAGGTGGGGGTTAACACGCTTCCCTGATGGGGTTTTATGAAAATTAAAGTTAACACAGGTAAATTGACTGAGACACAGTTAAGCAATCTAAAAATGGTAAAACTTTTAGAAGAATTGGACCAAGCTGTTTGCTAAGTTGGGGAGGGATAAGGCAGCTTTCTTCTAATATTTAAAGGGCAGCTGTATGGAAGAGGAAACAAACTTTTTTTTTTTAATGGCCTTTAGAGGTCAGACTCCAGTCCAGCAGGTAAAAGTCAGGGGGAGAGAAATTTCTATGCAATATAAAGAGGAACTTTCTGATGAATGGCCTAGGGATGACATCGACTTGCTTCAAAGGGTAGTATGTTCCAAACCACTGGAGCAATTATAGCAGCTGCCATATTTTGAAGACGTACAAGGCCCTGGGGCAGCTATGGAATGGAACGCTAAGGTCAGTTCTGGGGTGGGGCTTCTGGCTTCCTTCGGGGCAATGGCTGACCTATAGTTGTTTTATAAACTGACAATGCTTGTTTGAAGGAAGTTTAGCAGAACATATTTACAAGAAAGATGTATAAGGGCAGGGGTCCTTTCGCCAGTGTTCTCTGCCGGGGACATTGCTGTCATTCTCATCCCAGGCCATTCAGAAAGGGATGAGAGCATATTTAGAATTTTTTATAACTGCACAGCTCCACTGGCATTTCAGGGGTGGGAGCTAGAGCTGCAACATGTCCTGAAATGAGTGCGGGAAGTCCCAGGGAGTGAGGAATTATCCCACCCCAAAGGCCAGCTCTCTTTTGGGAAACTTCATTGAAACCCAGATGGTCTCCCTGAATTGGCCTTTGCGGGTCCTTTGTTGGAGCACAATTTGGAAATCTCTGGTATAGGATGAGTTGGGTTTTAGGGCTGCTCAGCCTTCCAGCCTTGCATTCCCCGCTGACCACCAAGTGTTAAGCAGAGTGTCAGGAAGGGGGTAGATGGCCACTTGCACAAAACAGAGAATGACGAGAAGGGTGGGAAGCGAAGGAGGTTTACCTCCTTTAACTAGGGACCGTACTTGGATGAGTGCTGACCCACTTTTCAGCAGCACAGTTAACTGTTTCTCCCACGTATTCCTCTCATCAATGAGACGTTGGGATCGCTTGATCAGGGTATGGGAGCAGCTGTGTTCACAGAGCTTGATCTGCTGCGTGGTCTGCCTCGGCTGCCTGATGTCACCTGATGTCTGACTATGGCATCGGCCCCAGGCTCCAGCCAACCAACATGAATGCAAGTTTTGATTAATTTGCTCTTGGTCCCAGCTAACTCAAGTTTTCTAATCTTCCCTTTCTAAGTAGATAAGTGATACTGAGGGTTCCTTCTGCCTTTCCTTTTTAAAAACTTTTTTGTAGAGTGGAGGGTTTGGGTTAATTCACACCTCACAGGTAAAATGTACACATCCTGAGGAAAGGGCACACTTATAACCTTGACCCGAAATGTATAAAACAAACTATGTAACCAAAACATGTGTACCCCTGTCATATTCTGAAATCTAAGAAAAAATGTGTACATGTCTGTCCCTAGCTGTTATGTCGTTTGCTCTGATTGCTGTTTTCTCAGTCAGTGAAGAAACTCCACATCCCAGTGAGGTGTGCTTCTCACAAGGGGACCGTGATGTTACAATGACATGACCAGGTTCCCAAGCAGCATGCTAAGAAAAACAACCCTCAGTGGTGCCCCGCAAGCCTGAGAGAGCCGATGCACCGTTTGGTAGTGGGCAGTAACAAAATCCCCAAGAGAATTGGGGCTTCTGTTATGAAAGTAATCCAGAGTGAAGTACACATCCCAGTCAGCCTGCAGCCTGCATTGCTGGCTTTCTGGGAAGCCAGTGAATAAGGCACAAAATCATATTATCCCCTGCACAGTGCAGGCGCCCCTCTCACCCACACAGGCCTCCTGGCTGTCACTTGGAGTCGCCCTCCCCTTCTGGAACTGGGACGATTGTCCCTAGTTAGCACAGATCTTGAAGGAATGGCAAATTCCAACCTGTGACGTTGTCGAACAGCAGGGCGCTCTGTTCCCCTGGCTTGCTTTAGAACAGTGGCAGCAGATCATTTCTGCTGCCATTCTTGAGAACCCTGAGGGCTTGTCACCGGGAATCAAAGACTTGTCAGAAGTGAAGAAAACCTTAAAGGCCAGCTCATTCAACCTCCCACCCGGGATATGCCTTCCAGAACTCAACACCCACTCTGCAGATTAGTAATATTATATGTAGTTACGTGATGCAATTGTGTCATTTCAAGAGAAATGACCTGTCCCCAGGTGTCAGGAAACCCACACTAGCGATCTATCTAGGCTGGGAGGGAGGTTTACTCTGATTCCCGATATTAATTATTAGTGGTTTGGATTCCTTAAGTTTATGATGCGTTATCTGATTACCAATTATGATTCATTCCTAAGCCAGATTTGAATATAACATGAAACTGTGACCCACTTTGAACAAATGGTGGGTAACAAATGTGGTAAATGCCCGACAATTGGCAGTTTCTCTTCTGATGTCCGCCCTTTGAGTCATCACTTCCTTCCAGGTGGCTGGGGACCACTTTGTCTTCATTATGTGTCAGGATTATTTTCTGGTGATGGCAGTTTCCCACCTAGATGTGGCCTGGGCCAGGCTGGGGCCTCAGCTCTGTACCAGTGAGACAATGTGGCTGAGCTGGGAAAGGGGCCTGGCGCAGCCCTTCTCAGACTTCACTGCACATTAGAATCACCTGGGGACTTTTAAAAAGGACTGAGGCTTGGGTCCCACGTCTGGAAACTGCGATAATTGGTCTGTGTGCGTCCTGGGCATCTAGAATTTCGCAGTCTCCCTGAGTAATTCCAGCGTGCAGCAGGCCGCTGACAAAGGAGTATCTGGAGGGACTAGTCAGCAAGAAGGGTGGTTCCAAGAGTGGTGTGCCCAAGGGGAGGTAAAGACAGAGATGTGATGTGTGTTTGTGTTTTCAGGAGTCTGGGGGGATTTTTCTTCCTGATTAGGTTGATGAGTGTATGGGAACAAGATGTGGCTGCTAAGGGCTAGATTGACAGCAAAGATGGGACAGATTGATGGTCCCCTAGCAATTAAGATGAGCTCTACATCACACAGAAAGCCAATGATGCAGCCATGTCCATACTCTGAGGTGAAGGGGAGCGCTGCGTCGGATTGGCAAGCTGCCCTGGGGGCGGCGGGCTGCCGCCTTGTCAACTTCTCCAGTCTAGAGGCTGGAGCTGCAGAAAAATTACCTGGAGTTGTGGTGCCCACCAAGACTGAGACGCTCAGAGACTGCCAGGCTTTGAAACAAGAGGTCTGGGTGAGAAGGCTGGCTCTTAATTGGTTGTAATTATCAGGACAGTCATTAGGGCTGGCTGGGAAACGGGAGACGTTCTTTGCCTTTTCTTCTTGTAAAAATGATTTGATCTCCCACACCTGGGCTGGAAACACCTTTTGGCTCTTAGAAAGGAAGTGTTGAACTAGGTGATGCCTCTAAGGAACTCTCTGAATTCCTTAGAAATACTCTCTGCAGGCTGCGGATCCGCAGGACAGCCAGTGCGATTTAACTCGGCACTGCGCTGTGGTGTTCCATATTCACCCCGAGTGGCCTCCTAGGACTGAGACACAAGTGCTTTGGTGGAAAAGAATGGCTGTCTGGCCAGGGGAATGAGGATGGGGCTCAGGTTGTACGGCCCCAGAAGTGTGGAATCTTGGGGTTCCCAGGCGTCTACATCTGTGACCCCCTGGAGAGTGGAGAGATTTTCTTCCACTTGTACAGAAAATCTTCCTTCTCCCCCTTCCACTGCCAGTAGCAGCACAAGTGGTATGTGCAGGTGAAGAATTTCCTCCTCGTTCCGGAAGATGTGTTTCCAGGGATTCTTTACCACGGTTATGCAGATGTGTACTGCTGGGAATAAGATGTTTGGTCTCCGGCTTATAAATGATGAGATAGCTTCAGGGTCACAGGGGAGAAATTTGAACTTTTTCCTTGCAGCAGTAGGGGAGATGCTAGAGGCTTTTGGACAGGTGGGCAACAGGCTGAAAGAAGTATTTTAGGAAAATGCACGTGGCAGCTGTGAGTAGGTGGCAATAATAATGCTTAACTGCTGGCTTGTTGTGAAGAGTAAATGGAATGACAGAAGTGAATGACAAGATTCACTTAAT
The DNA here is from genome assembly GCA_963573935.1 of Arctocebus calabarensis. Classification (NCBI taxonomy): domain Eukaryota; kingdom Metazoa; phylum Chordata; class Mammalia; order Primates; family Lorisidae; genus Arctocebus; species Arctocebus calabarensis. Next base: position 29,251 of record CAUYON010089314.1, on the reverse strand, counting down.
TCTTAATTCTTAATTCTTAATTAAGAATTCCTTAATCCTTTCTTTTGCTTTCTCTAAGGCCTGGTGCCCCATGGATACCATGTTCTCCTGATAAGTATATAAGGTTTCTAGGGCCGGTGTAACAAAATATCACAGCCTGGGCAGCTTCAACAAGAGAAATGTATTTCATCCTGGTTCCAGAGCCTGGAAGTCAGAGATCAAGGTGTTGGTGACGCCATCCTCCTGCCCTGGCTTGTAGGGGTCCAGCTTCTCCTGTGTCCTCACATCTCGTCCCTCTGTGTGTCTGTCTGTGCCCTTCTGAGGACCTCAGTCACACTGGCATAGGGCCCACCCCGATGACTTCAGTTTAACTTAACTACCCCTGAAAAGACCCTCTCTCTAAATATGGTCATATAAGAGATATGAGAGTGGAGGGGTTAGGACTTCGGTTTATCATTTGTTGAGGGGATGCAATTACATCTGTAGTAAGCAGTCTTTTTAAAGATTTCCTTATTTGGGGGCTTTATACTTATTTAATTTTAGGCTATTTTAAGGGGTATTTCAAGGCGCAGCAACCCCCTCCTCCATCCACCATCTGCCCAAATCACGTCTGTCATCTCTCAGTGCTGTCACTTGGCTGAATAAAGTAGTGTTTTCAGATCATTTCTGTAAACATGCACTCCTTTTACATAAGAGGGGTGATAGCGACAGTCATTGAACTACTGAATGAATTTTTTACTAAATTACATAAATGCACTAACGGGTCACAACTAGGTAGTGAACCTAAGATACAGGACACAGAACAGCCTCTTCAGAACATCCAGTATAACGTCGTGGGAGGCAGCAAGGTCTCTAGAGCCAGTCTGCGCAGGCTTCAGTCTCCGCCGTGCCTATTTCTCTCAGGGTGGCCTTAGACAAGTTACTTAATCCATCAGTGGTTTTCTTCGTGTGAACAGGGGACATAGTAATAGCACCTCCCTCATGGTCCTTTCGAGTGAATACATAGGAAGTGCTTAGAATAGTGCCTGTCTGTGGTCAGCTTTCAATCAATGTTAGTCGCTATCGTTGTTGTTGTTATGAAGTTTTACAGATGACAACGCACATCCCTGTTTTTTTCTTTACCCTTATAACAACCCTGTGGAGTAGAACGAATTAGTTCTATTTTACAGATGGAGAGACTGAGACTTTGAGACGTTAAGTGAACCGTCCCAGAACATAGATAGGGCAGTGTCTCTAAATTCTATTTCACCATTCAGGACATCCATGGGAAATGAAAAAGAACTCGAAGAAATATAGGCTTTTCCCCAGGGAAGAGGGTCAAGTGTGGGCTACCGTGGGATAACCTGAGGGCAGAGTGAGACTACACAGGAATGAGGAAACCTGGGAAAAGAAACTATGAGAGAGGCCAAAGCTGGGTGAGAAGGAGGTCTCCATGCAGAGCCCTGCCTCCTGGTCAGGCATCACGGATCATGTTCCTGAATTGTGAACTCTTCTTGACTGCCTGATGCTAAAGGCAATCCCCGAATGCCTTGGTATCCTCCACTGGATTCGTGGAATTCAGTTTCCGCAGATTGCCCAGTCATGTGCCATCTCTGCCAAGTGGTCCTCCGTGTGTGGACGCTGTGATGTGTCTCTAGGGCTCAACAGCTGGCCTGTGGTACACTCAGAACACTGCATGGAAAAAGTTTCTCCCTTGTCTCCAGAGAGTGGTATGTACAAGGATCCCGTTGTAGCCTCAGGCATGGACACCAAAAGCGAAATCTCTATTCTCTTCCTGGTGAGGCGGGTTTGGAGGAAGAGTCCATTAACATGACTATGTAGTGCCAGCTGGGGACTTTGCAAGTGTCTGTAATGTTGGCCTATCTTACTAATTCCAAGATTTTAAATTCAACTTAAGGTACTTTATAAGATTGTTTCTATTGTATTGGATTATAGTTCTTTATGTATTTGACTTTTACTGATTATATTATGAGCCAATTTCTCGTTGAGCGCTAAGACCTACTTAACTTTGTGCCTGAGGGCTTGATAATGCCGAAGAAATAGTAGGTGGTCAATAAGTAGTAAAATTTGTTCAATTGAATTATAACTTTAGGTATAATCTAAACCTCTTCACTGGGCAAGTGGGAATGCCTGTGCTATGCCTTACAATATATTGAATTCAGATGGAAGAGTAGACTTTATTTTAGCAAATCTAGTATGCTTTGTATTATAGCTACTTCCTTTTCCTCTCATTATCAAATTAATTTATGAAATTGGAAGCTAATTAATATAGCAGAACCTCTATAAGTCAACTGCCCAAGGAACTGTGGAGGTGGTCAACATAAGGAATTAGGCCTACTATACTGTACGTGTGGTGCATGTCCAAAAATTAGGACAACTTAAAGAGGTGGTCAACTATGGTGGTTCTACTGTATACAAAAGAGTTATCATATGGTCTAAGAGAAGACTACTATTTGGTTCATATGTGATTTCTGCTATGTCATTGCATGTGGCAGGGATGAATGGAAGTGGTGTCAGATGGAGAAAATGTCAGTCCCGTCAGTGAATTATTTACCTTGACGATTGTTATGGTACCCCAAAATTCATATTTTGAAACCTTAACCACCAATACCTCCGAATGTGACGGTCTAGGGTATATATAGGTGACTGTGTAGACAGGTTCTTTAAAGGGGTTATTAAGTTAATGAGGACCTCAGGGTGGGCCCTAATCCAATATGGCTAGTGCTTTTTATAAGAGGAAGAAATTGGGATATACAATGAGATTCCAGGGATGCATGTACATGGAGAAAAGGCCAAGAGAGGGCACTGTGAGAAGAACACCATCAGCAAGCCAAGGAAAAAGGCCTCAGAAGAAACAAACCCTGTGACTCCTTGATCTTGAGTTTCCAGCCTCTAGAACTATGAGAAAATACATTTCTGTTGTTTAAGCCACACTGTCAGTGGTATTTTATTATGATAATCCTAGAAAACTTACATAACTTCCTACTTTTCAGAATTTGCAGGATCCAAAAGTATAAGAAATAAATGAAGGAGATGGTAACAGGTGTAGACTTCTTCTTTTATATAAGAAGTATTCTAAGTATTACAGCAGGCTGTAAAAGAATCTATGTGAATCTCTATCTTATCTGGTATTGTACTGGTTCCTGATTCCTCAGTTCTGACCCCCAGCCAGTCTTGTATAGAGTAGAGTGAAATTTTTCACACAGGTACCATGAACCGGTGGACTTAAAACAGGCGCTCAGGTGAAGTTGATATTGAAATAAAAAGCTTCTGCACAGCAAAGGAAATAATCAACAGAGTTGATTGACAACCTAAAAAGTGGTAAAAAAGAAAAATGTGTTAACTATGTATCTGATAAAGGGTTAATATCTAAGAAGAACTCAAGTCAGCAAGAAAAAAATGAATAACCCCAACAATCGCATTAAAAAATGGGCAAAAGACATGAATAGCTGTTTTTTAAAAGAAGATAGACAAATGGTCAACATATGGAAAAATGCTCAATATCCCTAATAATCAGAGAAATGCAAATTGAAACCACAATAAGATACCCTCATTGCCCTGTCAGAATGGCCATTATTAAAAAGTCAAAAACCAATATGTGCTGGCATTGGTGGTGAGAAAGGAAAGCTTGTTTATACACTCTGATAACACTGCAAATTAGTCTAAACTCTATGGAAAACACTACGGATATTGTTCAGAGAAATATAGACTTATTATTCAATCCAACAATCCCACTACTGGGTATATACCCAAAGGAAAATAAGTCAGTTTATCAAAAAACCACCTGCACTTGAATGTTTATCACAGCACAGTTCACAATTGCAAAGATGTGGAATCAACCTAAATGCCCATCAATTTATGAGTGATTAAAGAAAATGTGGTCTCTGTATACTGTGGAGTACTACTCAGCCATAAAAAGCAATGAAATAATCACTTTTGCAGCAACTTGGATGGAACTGGAGATCTAAGTGAAGTATCTCAGGAGTAGAAAAACAAATACACACGTACTCTCTAATACCTGGGAGCTAATTGATGAGCACATGTGGGCACCAAGAGATGTAAAGGTCATTGGAATCCAAGAAGGGGGGAGGGTGCTTTTAGGGGTAAAAACTTACCTATTGGGTATAATTAACACTATTCTGGTGACGGGCACCCTAAAAGCGCCTGACTTAAACATTATATAAGATATCTATGTAACAAAACATTTGTGTCCCCCTTAATGTTTTGAAATAAATAGATAAAGTAAAATAAAATTAAAAAAAAGACATATTCTGTTTCCATGAAGCTTCTACATGTCATTGTACGCTCTTTTCCTATAACCTTAGCAATTTGCCAGTGTATAAAAGTGCTGAGTAACAATGCCTTTTGCATAGAATTTTGTTTATGGCCAAACTTGCTTAAATTAAACCATTTGACCCTACCTACCAACTACAGTGCTGGATAATGGATGAGAAAAATGAAATTTTGCCTTCTTTTTTTTAATGTGTAATGGTGCCTCTGTTTTGTTTGTTTTCCTCTCCTTAAGTCCTATGGGAAACCCATGGGAAGCAAGGCAGTCTATCCTGGGTATTTGACTTCAAATCATTTCATTTCTTCTGTTCTTCCTCTCATCTATTCCTCTGTGTTTTTGTAATATACTCAAGGGCAAGATTAATAGGACAGCAGAATTTTCCTCTGAAACTTAAATGATGTGAATGTCCCAAGTTTCAAGAATTAAAACTGACTATGATATAGTCCAGTATATGCATTTGACATTGTTAATTTTCATCACTAGCATATAATGCCTAATTAGTGCAACAGAAAAAAAATCTGCTATATGGGAAAAAAGAAGAAAAATGTTCCTTTTTTTTTTCTCTCTCATTCAAGGGTAGGATTGGATTTGTTTTAACTCTTTATTTAGGAAAATATCTTTGCTGGGCTTTTTGGGAGTGTGGACCCTGGCCCGCCTCTATTCCCTGATGTGCTTTCTGGAAGGAGGATTTCAGAACAGAGATTACACTGAGCTCCTCTGCAAAATGAAGTCAGAGGAACTTTGTGAGTTCTGGGGAACAGAGGAGAGGGGTGAGATGGGAGGAGAATGCCAGGCTTGGACGACATGATGTCTGGAGTAGAGGCCTCAGGCCAGCCAGGGAGGTGGTCCCAGAGGTGGGACTGAGTGGCAGGCAAGACAGTGTTGCCAGGTGTTACTAGGCTTGGCTATCACTGGTAACCTCTGTCTGCCACACTCCCTAAAGCCTTCATGAAAGATTGCAGCGCACATTGAGGCAGTCTCTCTGGGAAATCGCAACTCTAATACCTTTCACGTTAGAGTTACTATGAAGTGATCAAAGAGAATTACTATAGGGTATGAAGTGAGGTGGAGAGTTCAGTGGGACCAACAAGCGAAGTCCACCGATGACAGAGGATGTCAGCTTACTAGGAATCTATAGACATTTTGCGGCAGGTGCTGGGCTCTGAAGAGTATATGAGATTGGTGAGGCTCTGGTTTGAGCCACTGAAAATAAATGCATTAAAGTAACACCTAGCACTCTGGAAACTTGCACGGGGAAACCCAAATCAGAGATAGTTGGGTTTTATTAGCGAAAATGCAGTTGTAGAAGCCTTGAAATCGCTACTGTGAGAATGGGGAGAGAGAATGTTTCTAGGCAAGTATCACTGGACACTTGGCCTATGGATCTTTGTGGGGATGCCAGGAGGAAGGTGTGCGAATGAGATGAAACCATTCTGGTTCCGGTGTGTAGACTCAAGGAGATTTTAGGAGGAAAATCGAGCTGTTCTAGCCAGCATGGGGCTTGTTTCAATGTGCCCGCTACCAGAGTCCGCAGCACCCCGCCCCTCGTCTACAGCTTTCTTTTTGGTCTGTAGCATTTTGTTTTCTTTCATGTGAAGAGATTTTCTTATGAGAATAAAGGAGGGCCCGGGGAGGGAAGGCATTTTTCCGTCTTCCAAGCACAAGGTTTCAGATACGTACCGCTCTGCAGTAAAAAGACAAGCACGTCTTTGATTTGGAGGTTGTTTATTCTGCTCACCCTGTCGAGTGTAAGTCGGATGGAATATTTCATCCTGCTGTTCTCCGGAGGTTCACTGCAGCCCTGCCGGGCCAGCCGTGGGCAGGACAGAGGAAGGCAGCGGGACAAGCGAGGAGGGAGAGAGGGACCTGGAATTCGCCTGTGGAGATCTTCTGTGTCCCACATCTTCATGGAATCTTCGGCATGATCCTTTGGTGTAGGGATTATTTCCATTTGATAATGAGAAAAGCAAAACTCAGGAAGACTGAGCAAGTGGCTCACAGACAGCTGTGAAGTGGCAGGGTGCAGTTATGTGGCTCAACACCAGTGTTCTTTTGTCAGAAGTAGGAAATTTCATGACTTAACTCTCCTTCCCTCTTTCCTTTCCTCCTTCCCTCCTTCCCTCCTACCCTAACTCTCTTCCTCCCCCCCCCCCCTTTTTGAGACTCGATCTGTCTTGAAGGCTCGAGTGCTCTGGCATTATCATAGCTCATAGCAACCTCAAACTCCTGGCCTCAAACAATCCTGCCTCAGCCTACCCCTGAGTAGCTGGGACTACAGGTGTCTGCCACAATACCTGGATATTTTTTCTGTTTTTAGTGGAGATAGGGCCTGACTTTTGCTCAGGCTGGTCTCAAACTCCCGAGCTCAAGCAGTCCTCCTGCCTTGGCCTCCCAGAGTGCTACGATTACAGGTGTGAGCTACTGTGCTGGGCCCTTCCTTCCTTCCTTTCTTCCTTCCTGTTGCCTATCTTGAGATGAATAGTGTACCTTTTAACATTTTGAATAAATAGTGATGACTGAAATGTATGTATGCAATATTGTCCTAGAATTTTATTTAAAGTAACATTCTAGAGTTATTTTTCTATAGGCTTGCCAACGAGGTATACAATTGTGCCTGTTTTCATTTATTTTCTATTTGTTAATTGATGGTAAAGTTGCAAACCTTTGAAGCAGACATGGCATCAGCAACCAATCAGGGTCAAGGTGAGACCAGCAGGAATGTGGGAGCTCATTACAGGTCCCCCTCTTCTGTCTAAGGGGCACTTTAGTGGGAGATTGGCTCATGTTTATTGGTTCCAACAAGGAACCAGGCACTCTGCTAGGGATAGAAAAGCAAAGGATCCAGGGTTCTGGGCTTGAATGGTCCATCAAGTCCAGAACACAAGTCAGACTGAGACACAGAAAAGCCAGCATAGTGTGTGCATGTGGAGTGTTTAGGGGGTGTCCACGCAGCACTTTGCACCTGCCTGGCGTTGCAAGGAAGACTCTCCAGAAGACATCTACTCAACAGGCTCATTTGCTTGTGGAGGAGAGTCTGAGAAAGGCACAGAGCAGGTCAGTGGTTGCATGTCGTGAGGAGAGTCTGAGAAAGGCACAGAGCAGGTCAGTGGTTGCATGTCGTGAGGCGTGACGGTGTGCCACGTTAGATTCTGTGCAGCCTTCCCGTAATGAGCAGTGGGGCTGACCACCTCAGCTGCTCGTGGTCGGGCTTCACAGACAACATCTTTCTCTTAGCTCAGGATTCAAAAGAACATTGTTGGGGTTCCACGGGGGTCCTGCTTTTATTTGTTGAGTTCTGGTAGTTTATTCTGGCAAAATATACCACATGGATTTGTACAGCTTGCTTCGTGTTTGGGCATCTCTCTACCCAGCAACATGTGTACAAATGCCAGCCCGAAAAGAGCAACTGCACTGGGCCGGGCCGGGTGTTTGAGCGGAGCGGCCGCCAAAGCCCAGGGTTGCCTCTTCCTGGCAGTGATTTCATTCCGAGTCATTCTTAATCGTGCCTGGTTCTCCAGAATGTTAGAATCCAAAGTAGACCTGTTCTCGGTGGCCATGCAGTTATTTTGTGAGTTAAACCCTTTCAGGCAATTCCTGCTACGTTTAGTGTAACAATGCACTGACAGAATGTCGTCACACATCATAGGAACTCCTTTTTACAAATGACCAGTAATGCTGAGTTCACCAAACCAGCAGAGATAGCGTTCTAAGACATCTTAGAGGTAATCTGTAATATATTTGAATGTTTAAAATTGATCTTTCCTATGCAAATCCCTTCAAACCATCCTTTCTGTCCCCATTTTTGAGAGAGAGAGACAGACAGACAGCCTAACCTCACATACCTTATTGGTTTTTACTAGTGGTCAGATATGTCCCTCTTCTCTGCTATTTCCCTTAGCGTCCTGCTTGCCAAATCTCCCCTCTGCTGCAGTTTTTTTTCTTTTGCTATATTTCTTAATTTCTACTTACCTGTATGTTTTTCAAAGTAAGGTGTTTCCAGTATTTTGTTGTATTAGTGAGCTCCTATGTGTATTTACTTTTCCAAAGTTAATCCTGAAAATAGGCTAGTAAATGTATAGGACAGAGAAAATAGGGAATCCTGTTGTTTCCCACCCCCAGGAGCTTCCAAATTTAGGAGTTTTTGGAAGGGGGAAGGTCTTGTTACAAGGGGGCCCTGGCTAACCAAGTGCACTACCAAAATCTGACTGCATTAGATTTCAGAAACAGACCAAAGAAGGAGGGAGGTTTGAAAAATCTAAGGAAGGAAGGAAGTACAAAAGACATTCTTGTTTGACGCCAAAGAATAATTGGTAGGAATGGTTCCATTTAACAATTTGAAAATGCTAGAAGGAAGAAGACTTACTTTCCTATAGACCTCTAGATCCAGCAGATAGGACCCAGCTGGTGGAGGGTAATGATCCACCTCCAGGCTCCCACCACTCTTATTTTCTTCCTTGTCAAATATACTGCATTATTGCAAACGTTTCCCCTACCTAATTTTTCATGGGAATTTTTGAGTCCTGATGGCTCAACTAATTTACCTCTCATCCATTCTTTTGTTCATCAAATCGTTTTGGTGTGTATGTGTGTTTTGCCAGCTTCTGTTTTTAAAGGTCAGGCACTGTTTTAGGTTCAGTAATTTAACCTGTTTTAATCCCTTACCAGCCTAGTTGTGTTTTTCAAATAAATAAGTAATTTTTAAAGACCAGTTTGTTTGTTGTTAAGGGAGCATGCTTGTTTCTTTACTGGCCCTAGTGGTCTTAAAGAAAAGACAGCAAGGGCCCCTGTTCATAATTACCCTGAGTTCATAGTCCTGTCCTGGACATTCTGCTTTGAGCCAGGGGAGGGAGATGACATGCTGAATTGATATCCCCTCTTGGTGTAAAAATTGGCTCTGTGGACCCTGAGTTTCTGTTGCCTGCCCTTAAATAGAATTCTAGAGATCAAATGCAGGTTAAAAGCATCATCTGAAAAAGCAAAAGGTAAACCCCAGCATCTCCTCCCTAACTCAGGCATGCACCTGTTCTCATCCACCTGAGACCCCACCTGTGACATCAGCAGGCCTAGCCTCTCAAGGGTCCCTTTTCTTGCAAAGCTAGTGCATCAGAACTAATGGATTCCTGTTTTCCTGGCTTAACAGTCATATCCTGGTTAGAAAGACAAGATTGCAGCTCTAAAGATTAAAATACTTTCTGGGACAGATTATGTTATTTGGGACAAAATGACCTCATATCTATTGTATAATTTAAGCTAGATTTTTTTTTAATTTATGGAAATAAAACATGAACTGACAGCAAAAGTAAAAAAGTACAAAAGGTCATATAAGCAAAGTGAAATCTTGCTTCTCTCCTTCTGACTATGTCTCTTTCTCTCAAGAGTTAGTTGACCTATTAAGAGTTTTTTATTTGTCCAAACATTTTCTACTCATACGCACATTTGTATGCAGATATATGTAAATGCATAGATACTTATACATTTTAAACTAAAATATATTTGTTAGCAGTGTTAGCTAGCTATTGCTGTGTAGCAAATTAACACAAATATAGATGTGTAACACACACATTTGTTAACTCACAGCATCTGTAGGGCAGAAATCTGAGCATGGCTTAACTCACGTTCTCTGCTCCAGAGACACTCACAAGGCTACACTCAAGGTATTTCCCAGGATTAGGTCTTATCTGAAAGCCCAGCTGGGGTAAAAATTCATGTTGGGGTTCCTTTATGCAGTTGTTGATGAGATTCAGTTTCCTTAGTACTGTTACCCTAGAGGACTTCAGGTCCTAGCTGGCTATGGGCCAGAAACTATCCTTAGCTCCCTACCAGATGAGCCTTCCCATCAGGGCAACTTGCTTATTAAATTCAGTAAAGGAGAGATTCTTCTATAGCAAGACAGAAGTTATAATTGTAGATAATGTATTCACCGAAGGGGTATCTCAGCCCTTTTGTCTTATTCAGTTGGTTAGAAACAAGTCCCTGCCCCCACCCCCAATTAATTAAGGGTATTAATTACATAAGCACATAAACACCAAGAGATGAGGATCCCTGGAGACCACAGTGGTCTGTCCTCCATGCCATGCAGACTTCATGCATTTACATAGCGTGTGCTTCTACCCAATAGTACTCTGTAGAGGAAAATTCACTGTTTTCCAGAAAGTACCTCTGATCTTCTTGCTTTACCTTTCCTTACTCTTACTCTATCCATGATTATTACTATCAAAACTTCAGGCATATCAGTGCTGAAACAGAATCCTTATTTCAGGAATTTAATTAACAGTATACATGAAATAAGAGCCATTTGTAAGGTATGGGAAAACTAAACATTATCATCCGTAGAAGTGCGTCAGAATGTATAAAATACAACAGTTGTTATTAAATAGCTAGGGGTGATAGTTAGAATAATGAGCAGCCTGTCTAACAGAGGTGCTGATCAGTGCCGCTGGCTCTGCTGGAACCGCTTATAGGACCTTGCTGTGTCTGGTTAACCCATCAGTTGCTAACTAGTGGTGAGGTCTGGGAGGGGGACCCTGGGGATCTCATGGCAGTTACTATTTACTAACCATTTAGTAACCATCTTAGTTACTTAATAATCTGTATGGTTAGAGCTGTCCCAAAGTGCCTCAATATCAGCTCTCTTGTTAATAGCTAATAATAATAGCTAACCCTTATATTGCTCCTTAGACTAAATATGTATTTGTAATACATGGAAAGGGAATGAAGCCAGTATTTTCTGTGCCAGCATCTGAGCTCTGTTAGAGGGGCTGGCAGTCCATGTGATTTGTAGTGTTTTACATGAAGAGTCAAAAACATTTAGGATGATTTATTAAAAAATATTTATTGAGCACCTACTATGTGTCGGGTTCTGTTCTAGTTGCTAAGGAGTGAACAAAGCAAAGGAACAAGGGCATAACCTGAGTTGCAATGCTTCCTTTCCGTGGTAGAAACATACCTAGTAATATCTTTAACCCACAGTTTCTGAAGACAGTGACCCCCCTGAAACCTTCTGACACCTACCAAAAGTCAAGTGCAGAGGTACAGTTATCACCAGAGAAATGAAGAGCAGTTTGTTAGTACATTGCTCATGAGCATACCGAGGCCTCCCTGGGACTTTGCAAATTGTCTTGTTATCCAATCACTTATTTTAAAATTAAGGAATGAGATTCTCTCCTTCTTCCCCAATGACTGTAGATTTTCTTACTAGTTACTGTCGTTGTTTTTATAAGATTCTTAAAGCAGCTAGATCATGATATAAACAGAAGACCAAATACTCTGTGGCCTAATATTTTGTTTTGTTTATTTTATTTTTTTATTTTTTGAGACAGTCTCACTCTGTCACCCAGGCTAGAGTGCCATGGCATCATAGCTCACAGCAACTTCAAACTCTTGGGCACAGAGATTCTCCTGGCTTAGCCTCCTGAGTAGCTGGGACTACAGCCACAGTATCCGGCTAATTTTTCTGTTTTTAGTAGAGATGGGTCTTGCTCTTACTCAGGCTGGTCTCGAACTCCAGCGCTCAATCAATCCGCTGCCTGGGCCTCCTAAAGTGCTAGGATTATAGGTGTGAGCCACTGCAGCCAGCCTGTGGGCCAGTATTTTAAAGAATTTAAAATCCTTGGATGCTTTCAAGGTTGGAACCAGTACATGGGGTAAGGAGGACATTGTCTCCTGGTCTGATCTCTACTCCCCTCCTTTTTGCATCCCACCTGACTCCTCTCACGAAGAGCCAGGCACATATGTATGTGACCCGTCTATATGTCGAGGTTCCACCCAGCTGCCCCATAGACAGCTGTTCCTTGGTCTCCCTTGGGCCTTGGGGTGTAGCATGGTCTGCCCTCAGGAGTGTGGACTCAGGGAGTGGACATGGGACCCTATAGGTAGGGATTTTCAGGGTCCTGTGACCCAGAGCATGGTCTAGAACTGGTCACGGCAGCCATGTGTTGACTACAGAGCACCTGTTGAGATAAGTCAAAAATGTAAAGGACATACTGGATTTTGAAGACTTAATATAAAAAGTAACTGGGTACAATATCCATAATTTTTATATTGATTCTGTGCTGACATGATAGTATTTTGGATGTAGTACTGGGTAAAATAAAATATTAACTTAATTTTTCCTGTTTCATTCTTTCTAACGTAGCTACTAACCACTTTAAAAGTAGGTGCGTGGCTCTAATTTGTAGCTTCCGTAGCATTTCTGTTGAGCAGTGCTGCCCTGCTAAGTATAACTCTGCCCCCTGGACCTTGGGGTCCTTGCCCTGTGAAGAGGAGGAGCCAGAGCACTGGGTCCCAGGCAGGGGCCTTTATTTTCCTACAGAGCTTTCCCTTTAAGTGGTGTTGATGATTTATTGGTCTCTCACCCTCTCATGGCTAAATGACTGCCAAATCTCACTCTTCTTTGCTCACATATGGTTTTAGCCAAGGCAAGAAGAGATGCCCTCCCCTCCCTGCTGCTGCCACTACCACTTTGAATCAATATATATCAGGCATAGCAAGTAAAATTGTTCTTTATCAACAATTATCTTTTGAGAAGCTATTATTCTTTAGGCAAGACAGAATCTAATCACTAAGCAATTTTTCTACAGGGAGAGGGAGTCTTTTTTCCTTCTCCTTTTAGTTTATAGAATTCTTTTGCATTTCAGAATGGATTCTTCTAGTAGAGTGGTGACAAGGATAAGGAATACTTTTTTTGGATTCAAAGGCTGAGTCATTTGCTATATGTGTTGGGGTTAACGTAAGCTCTGTTGAATTACAATTCAGATGTCTTCTAAGAAGATTTTCTTATCTAATTACTGCAAAAGAAAACTTCATGTCCCCATGACTTGAGAAATTTATGTTTATGGTATGTTGCTCTGTGACAGCTTTAAGAATTTAAGACAAATGCCTTAGAGTCCAGTGGTTTTGTTTCATGTAGCAACGAAAATAATTTTATGGTTGGGGGTCACCACAACATGAAGAACTGTATTAAAGGGTCGCGGCATTCTGAAGGTTGAGGAGCACTGCTTTAGACTATGGCTTTAGCGTTTCATCAGAAACAAGGGCTTATTTAGGGTGCTTGAGCCTCTTGCTCCTGAATAAATTTGATCTGAGCTTCCAAGGAGAAAAGAGTATTGATTTCCATGTTTGAAATCTCTTTGATTTGTTACTTCTTTACTTACTGTGGCAGAGTGGCTGTTAATAAAAGTCTTTTTTCTTCTGGACTCATAGCTGGACCACATCACCCAGCCTCTCTTGCAATTGGGTGTGGCCACATGACTGAAACTGGCCAATGGGGTGCTATATTCTGATCCATGTCATCATCTATTCTTTTTCCTCTTCCTCCTCTCCCTGTGAAAGGCAGAGTATCTGGGGCACCTGAGCATCACCTGGGATCTTGTTAGCAATGCAGAATCCTTGACTTCACCCTAGACCTAGGAAAGCAGAATCTGCATTTTAAGAAGATCCCCCAGGTGATACTTATGCACTTTATGGTATGTTGCTCTGTGGCAGCTTTAAGAATTTAAGACAAATGCTTTAGAGTCCAGTGGTTTTGTTTCATGTAGCAATGAAAATAATTTTATGGTTGGGGGTCACCACAACACTTGAGCACTTGAGAAACATGCCCTTGGAGATGGTAGGGCCACTAGGTAGAAGTAGCTTGGGTCCCTGCCTTGGGGCTTGGAGGAGAGTCTTCAGGAGCAGACAGCTTAGACTGGTCCATAGACAAGAAATCCAATTTTGTTATTATCAAGCCTCTAAGATTTGGGAGTTGTTTGTTACAGCAGTTGGCCTTCCCTGGATAATGCACTCACAAAGTATATCTGTAATGTATCCCCTTCATATCAATAAATTCTGTCCACCATAATGAACATATTGTACCTGGTGTCCAAAATATTTAATAAAGATTGATATTTTAAATATTTCATATATGGTATTCATAAATGGTGTCAATGAAGCCTTATGGACAATTTTAAGAAATTACCAACATTATAAAATGCTAACTGGCAGATTTACATTCACCTTTGTATATGTAAATTTCCCCATTGCCCTCATCTTCCATTCTTTCTTTCTTCAGCTGCCTCCTTCACTTCTCAGTGGCAGGTTAGGTGAAAACCGCCACTGCTGCTGCACATGGGAGGAGGTCACTCATTTCACTGTTTCTATGAGAGCCAAGTTATTGCAAAAAATGCAGAGAGAAGCACATGTGTTCATCTCTCTTAACTCTGTCTTGCTGTCATTTGACTTTCTATAATTTACTTAGATTAACATTGATTTCTACAGCTTAAATATACAGGTTAAAATAACAAAAAACATATCTTTATTATCATAGGGATGATGATTTTTGTGTATGTATCTATTCATCTGTTCATTCTTAGTAAACAGAACAATCCAGTCAGGAACAATCTGTTGTATATACCTATGATAGGTACACGAAAGCCCTTAAAGATCAGCCTCTCAAGTGTTAATATGAGATATTTACTGATTTTTCCCTTATGGATCTGGAGACATAAGGTATTAACAAGATAGATGAGTTTATTAAGTATGAAGTTGTATGTCTCCGTCTGTGTGCTTTTTCTAACAATAGCTGTCTGTATTGGATTGGGCAGATCCAGTATTTTAAAATCTTCATCAGAATTCCCTGTACTGAGACATTTTTAATTTTAAAATCTAGGTAATTTTCCTTATTGATTTAAATTACACATAGACCTAAATTAGTAAAGCACCAGCACGTTTGAGCCTCACCATTTTCCTTAATTATACACATATGCATGTACACAGACACATGCACATATGCTGAAAAGGAAAAAAAGAAAAAAGCTGAAGGATCTGTGCACATATACACATAGGCATACATATGTGCGCACACACAAAAATGTACATATATGCACACAAGAATGTGCACACATGCACACATATGTGCATGCATAAAATATACATGCACACATGCACACATATGTGCACACAGGAGAATGTACATGCAGACATATATATGTGCACACACAAGAGAATGTACATGTACACATGCATACTTATGTACACACGCAATAATGTACATGCACACACATGTGCACACATGGGACTGTAGACACACACATGCACACACATGTACACACATGAGAATGTACATGCACACACGTGCACACAAGAATGTACATGCACATGCGTGCACACACAAGAAAGTTCGTGCACACATGAGAATGTATTTGCACACACATGAATATGTGCACACATGAGAATGTACATGCATACATGCATACATATGTGTGTGGGCACACAGATCCCATCAGTTTTTCTTTTTTTCAACCTCTATTATAGAAGACAGCCTACAATAAATGATAATTTCCATTTGTTGCAAAAATCAACAATAAATGACAACTTCTGTTTGTTGCAAAAAAACAAGCAAAGAATGTCATATATACGAACCATCAGGCTAATGGTCAAGAAAAGAAGGTTCTTAGATGCTTTTTGCTGTTGTTAGACCAGTGTTCCCCAACTTGTGGGGTCCATCAAGGTTTTGAAAAGGCTAGGTACCACTGTGATAGAGGTGTTCCCAAATTTTAATTTTCCTTCATTTCTCATCTAAAATATCTTGGGGGTGATCAATGCCAGATTCTTTTAAGTGGTGGGAGGATAGTCTGCCACTAGAATAAAAGGAGAAGGACGCACCTGTGCTCTGTTTGATTTCTATTGCGAAGCCTCATAGTCCGAGAGCACATGTTGACTTTGTGGTTTGCTTTGGTGGGAAAGGAGAAGACACAGTAAATAACACAAAACCGTGAGTCCACTTTGCCTGACCTTTCATGCTTAACCCTGAATTAACAACACACACGACATGCAGTTTCCTATGCAGTCCTTACAACTCTATGAGATAGGTACTAGGTGCTATTATCATGCCACCTTGCAGAGGAGGAAACGGAATCACAGAGAAATAGGAAACCTGCCCAGTGTCTTACAATTCTAACCCAGGCCATCTGGCTCCAAAGGCTGGGCTCTGAGCCACACTTCTCTGTGGCGGGGTTGATGGTCTTGCCATACCTCATGACCTTTCCCTAAGGTGTTGCATTTTGTGAATTCTGGATCTGACTAACTCATTGAAATATGGAAGTTTTGCTAAGATTTAGACTGCTGGGAAAATACAAAAATGGCTCATTGGCAGGGTGGGGCTTCCAAGGAAATCAATTTCATTCCCTTCCTAATAGGCTGTGCTAGTTTGCAAAAATCAAGAACTGTAATGATTTAAGATGCATTTGAACTCTTTTAGATTTCCATAGAACCTCACTCAGCAGTCCTTTTGAAATGATGTCACAGTTCCTTTGTGTAAGCTAGTGATGCCTTTTAGAGGAGGAAGCCAACATATTTTACAGTGTTATCCTTACAATACCTTTGAGATGTAGTGTGTGGTATGTAGTTACCATTTGGGGGACTGTAAAAATTAGGTTGCGGTTTTTAAAGTTTATTTTTATAGTAATGAGGATTAGTATACATACTCTTAGATGCATATATTTTAATATATTTATATATAACATATTATGTATTATTTCTGTATATAGACACCTCCCCAGCATTGGTGGGTGTAACCCAGTGGTGGTCTGCTGTCTCCCTCCCAATATTTTGGAACTACCATCAATTGTGATGCTTATTGCACTTCAAAATGTTAACTTTTTAAATATGGGAGGAGTTAGCAATTTGGCATAGGTCTGTGTCCCTGAGTCCCATTTGCAAGCCCAGTGGATTTTTATTGAGTGCCAGCTGTGCTCTGGTACTGGTATCACTCTTCACTTAAGGACCTGTCTCATGGGGGAGCCAGAGAGGAAGTAAATATATATCTACCAGGTGGGTGGGAGTGTGTCTGACAAAAAAAAAAAAAATGTAGGGCTGAGGTATGGTGACATTTCAGTAGAGGTCTGTGTGAGCTCTCTTTCCAAGTCTCTCCCAGAATCCCAGGAATTCCTTGCCGTAAAGCAGTGATTCTCAAGTAGAAGTGAGTTTGTACTAACTGGAGACTTTCTGCAATCTCTGTAAGGATCACAGTATCTGGAGACATTTTTGGTGGTCACACATTGGAGGAGGGTGCTACTAGTGTGTAGTGGGTAGAGAATGGGGAGGCTGCTAATATCCTACAATGGGTAGGACAGCTGCTCCCAACAGAGTGATCTGGCTCAGCATGTCACTAGCGCCAATGTGGAGAAACCCTGCGCTAGAGCCACACCACTCAGTGGCTCAGGGGACTTCCCCCAGTGGACATGTCCACTTGGCCTTTCCTCTGGGATCCCTTTTTCTGGCCTATGAGCCAGAGGCAAGAAGATTTAAGCTGTGACCCATCTTGGGACAGAATTGTTTTCTGCAGGGCTTCAGTGATAACAGCAATCTTGAGATGCTGCCTTCCTGCTTTCACTTGCCAAGGATGTCTGCCATAAAACATGCATTCAGGAAGAGAGCTGTCATTACATGGCACCTTTTCTTGCATGACATATTTTTTCAGTCCCTCTGCACTAACCTCGTCAACTTGAATGGGTGAAGGGACACTTCAGCAGGAGCTGTCTATCTGGGCTTGGGGCCTGTCTCATGAATTTTGTTTAAAAGTACTTAATGACTCCAAGAACTTTGCATCAAAATAACCTCCTCCTCCCCTTATGGCTGTTGCTCCAAAAGATGAAAGGTTGACTTCCATCTTCTCTCTTTTGTGTCCTCTGGATAATTGGTCCTCAGCTGCCAGGATTTCCCATCCACAGAGTGATTTGAGAGGGTGCTTGGGCCACCCATAAGGGGAAGATACCCTCTTAGATTTGAAGGGCCATAGCCTCTCAGGCAGCAAGCAGGACATATCAGAAGACCCTTTTCCTGCTCCAGCAGGGTGGGGGCTTCTCCCTGCAGAAGGCTCTTCAGCCCCGTGTGCCCCTGCTTGCCTACGCTTTACTGAGGCAAGACTGTGCAGGACTCCTAAGCAGTATGGCGCTGAACCATGTGGGATTCGTTAGGAACTGGTCTGAGTCTCCCAGCCACAGGCAGGGAGCTCAGGAGTAAGATTGAGAAGGGAGTCTGAGGGGAAAAAAAAAGAATCATTTTTGTTTGAAACTCCCTAGAATGTCTCATGTAACTCAACTCTTGAGTCCCTGGAAATACCACTCAGCACCCCAGTATCCAGCCAAGCCTGAAGGGAACCTGGTCAGGGTGCATGGACTGTTTTATAAGACTTATGTCCTGGCATTCACCCCTCCTGCAGGCCAAAAGCCTCTCCACCTGCCCAGGCAGGTGGCCTTAGATGTCCCATCTGCCTGTCAGAGCTAATCAACCTTGAGACAGTCTCAGGGTCACAGGGGTGTCAGGAGGTGGTGGTCTTAGCAGCTGGTAGCCCTCACAGATGTCCTTTGCAGATGTCCTTTCTCCCCTTGGACATGAAGTAGAAAGGAATGCAAGGCCTTCAACTATTCCCCGAGCCTTCAGGTCCTAGGTCGGCCTATTTTCCATGGAATACATATATTCCCTGCCATGGAGCTCTTCAAAATGTGGAGATGGTCTGTACAGCCAGTCACTAAACAGAACTTCTTTGTTAGCTGCAATTTTTTTTATTAAGTCATTTGTACATAGATCATGAATACATTTATGCCATTATGGGATTCAAAGTGTTGATTATTTGTACAAATTGGAGTGCTTACGTCCTACTAATCAACATAGCCTTCACCTCATTTACCCGATTACACTGTTAAGACATTTGTGTTCTACACTTGATAGATCCAACTTGTTAACTGCAATTATTAAATGTTTTTCCAGCAGTTTCTCTGGTTTGACCCAGAGTCTTTCCCCAGAAATCATTCTCTCTGTCCTCCCAGAACCCTGGGTAATTCTCTCCTCCTATTTGTCATTTTCATGACTTCTATCTGGAATGCTTGTATTCTGGTTAAGTATTCCAGCATTAGGAAGAGGGAGCAGATCAAAGCAAGAGGAGATGTCTCAGTGAGCACACTGTAACTCTTAGAAGTTTCAGTTAGTCCACTTGTGTTTCGCAGCCTCTGCACTCAACTCTGTTTTGTTTTTCTTTTTTTCAGTAGAGACAAAGTAACGTAGTTGTTCTCTGTAGTGTCCGTACTGACTGACTTCACTCATTCACACCTTCAACAAAACTCTACTGAATGCATGTTA
The DNA here is from genome assembly GCA_963573935.1 of Arctocebus calabarensis. Lineage (NCBI taxonomy): Eukaryota > Metazoa > Chordata > Mammalia > Primates > Lorisidae > Arctocebus > Arctocebus calabarensis. Next base: position 9,867 of record CAUYON010089314.1, on the reverse strand, counting down.
CATTCTAGGCATGGGGCTGGCCCTGTGGGAAATGTCAAGGTGAAATAAGACACTTATATCCTCTTGAATAAGTTTGAGTGGAATGGAGATCAGACGGTGGGTTAGGAGACTGTAAACTACTTTGGAGAAGAGTGGGTTGGGGTGAAATGAGGCAGTGCACACATGAGTGTTCCACTCCATGAGACTGGGTTAGAGCGAGGTTCCTCCAGGGTGGGGACGGGGCTGAGTAGCACCAGATCCCCAGAGCCAGTGCAGTGGCCAGGGCTAGAGTGTGCTTAGTAAGTGTCAACTGAAATGCTGTGACAGCAGTGCCGGTTGAGGGGAGAGAGGGAAGGAGTAGAGGAAACTGACCTGGCGAGATGGGTATTGCCAGTGCCCACCCTTCCTTCATCTGGGAATGAATGCACCTTCAGCCCATGCGGTCTCAGCATGATGAAGTATCCTGAGTATCCTAAGACACGCCCTTCCTTGCTCCCCCAGTTTACCACCGGGCTCCTCCTCTCCATTTCAGGACTTGTTAGAGGGACATGGAATCCATGTCCATGGACTCCCATAGAGTCCATCCATGTCCCTCTAACAAGGGGAGCTCTCCATCAAAACTGAAGGTAGTAACTTCCAAGTGGCAAATCTCATAAGGAGCCCCAACTTCCTGCACCTTAGTTAGAAAGAGGCAGAATTTGTTTGTTTGTGTGGGGAGGGTGGTCCCATAACAGCAAGATATATCCATTATTTTCAAGAAAGTCTTGGGAGGGAGCAGCAGGCATTTTGGAGAACTATATTTAAGGAACCTGAGAAAATAATATCTCATCCCTTCTCTCACCCCCACAGGGAGAGATGACACAGGTCATACTTCTCCATGTACTTTGGGGGTCACTATGAGAAGCTAAGAATGGCATTTTGCTCATTCTTTAAGTTTGCTGAAGTTAGGGTCTGAAGACCTGGTCTGGCTCCTTCAGAGCAAGAGGTAAAGACCCTAGAAATAAATGCCAGCCAGAGGCAGAGGGCGTCACTCAGCACATAGAGCCTGCTGAAGACATGACTTTGAACCACACTACACTGTGTCCTGTTTCTACTGACATGTCTTTACTCACATAATAAATGACCTCTTCTCTTTGCTGCCAAGAAAAAGCAATGAGCAAGTCTGAAGCCTCTGGGAGTTCAGGCAGCTAGGAAGTGAGGCAGGCGTCTGGGGAAGAGTGAACTTAGGGCTGGGAACTGTGATGAGTAATGAAAATATTTGAATGTGCCAAAATAGAAAGAAAGATTATTTTAAACCAAGAAAGACTTATGTTAGATCAGAAGAAGCTGAAAATACAAAGTACACTAATCTTACCTATCTCAGTGAATTTTTACACACACACACACACTCACCTGTATGACCTTCAGTTAGGCCAAGGTGAGTGGCCAACTTCCACCACCCCAGAAGTATCCCCTGTGTCCCTTTCTAGTCAGTATCTCTCCAACAGAACCTTCACACTGACTTGTATCACCATCGATTAATTTGCCTATTCTTGAACTTGACATAAATGAAATCATTTACTACGTACATTTTTGTGTCCAGCTTCTTCCCTTCCACATAATATTTGTGAAATTTATCCAAGTTGTTGCATGTATCAGTTACTTTTTTTCCTTTTTAATGGTATATGTAATGTCATAATTTGAATAAACCACAATTTCTTTATCCATTTACCAGCTGGAGGAAATTTGAGTGTTTCCAATTTTTGGTTCTTTAGATTGACATTGCCGTGAACATTCTTATTCATGTCTTCTGGGGGATGCAGGCACTTAGGGTCTTGAACAGATATCTAAGATTGGAACTATGAGTTCCAGAGGTCACATAGGAAGGCCTGTCTGTAGCTTTGCACCTGATGAGTTCTGTTCTTCTGTCTAGGACCAGGGTACTCCACAGGGTATGTGACAGCAGGAAGGTTGAAAGCAGGGTAAGTAGACGTTTTGTGCAGGTGGAGACTAGCAATATCCCAGAGGGGGTGTGGTGCCAGTCCAACCAGAGAAGGGGGAAGACTTGTTAAGAACAGCTTTTTAGTATGTCTAAGTTCAGGGATGATAATTCGAAAAAGACCCAAGTAAAGAGGACGTGGGGTAGACTTAAGAAATGGAAAGATTTTCAGTCTGCTTTCTAGTTTTGTCCTCTAGCACAATACAAAATAATTGGCCTCGGGCATATTACAGGATGTTTTAGATCATATTTTCTCATTTATAAAATATAATGGCTCTACAGGGTAATTCCCTAATGGCCTTTGAGCACTCATCACCTTGTAATTGTGTCAGTGATAGCTTAGTTATGAATTATCAATTCTAGTGATAAGAGAAAATCGCATGGAGGTTACTATGGAAAGCCTGCAGTACTTCTTTCTGTTCTCTGAACACCACAACTGGACAATAGGAGAATAAGTCCTTGCCAGGGCTTCCCTTCTGACACCAGTCTGGTCGTGTGCCGCTGGTCTGAGCCTCTTTCCCTCCTCCCCTGTTCTTTGCGTCCCACCAGGGAGCACCGTACCCTGACAGCCTTCCTGGCAGCCACAGGGGCCCATCTGTTTCCTTCCCAACTCTCACTGCTCCAGCCACTGCACCTGCTGGTCTGCAGGCTGTTCTGTCTCACTCACTGAAAACCACATCTCAGGATGGACCTAGATCAGTGGAACATCTCACTCACTCATTCACTTACAAAGTCACTCCAGTTACAGGCACCATAGCCGGCACCATACACTGAGCTATCCTAATACATCTCCTGACATCATCTCTGGCCCAGGCCACCCAGCCCCTACCCTCTCCCAGAGCTATCCCAAAATATCTTTGCAACTTGTGTTTGTTTGGTGATGTTTAGTTATTTTAATAAAGAATTATATTGTGACAAAGTTAGAGCCAGGCCCGTTCATCTTTCTATTCCTACTATGTATCTTGTTACCTAATATACACAAATATTTCATGGAAATATTTGTATTGAAAAAAGGAGAATAGTTGTGCCAGAAGCCCTGCCCAAGGCCACGAAGTGCTTGTGCATTACTGCCACCTATTAACGAATTACCTAAATTACAGGTTCTTGGAATATGTAACAAGACTGGGGATGTTGGTAGTAAACTTCTCAATTCACTGAGGACTTCTCTGATTTCACAGAATTTTTAAAAGAGGAATTTCCTAATTTCTATAAATAGTTCAACCTTTTAACCTTCCTGCACTTGTGGCAGTGCCCTCATAGATCGAGGAAGAATTAGGACTGTCTAATTTCAAGGAAAGCCCCTCCCTTAGGTTTGTTAATATCAGTGTCTATAGTCTCTGGACATTTATGTAGCACATTGTGTCATGTGGGATCCAGCATCTATTTCTAATCTGGTGAAAACTATGATAAAATAAGTCATATAAAAAGACTCAGAAGATCATAAAACAGAAATCTGGCCTAAGACACTTTCTTTGGAAAGGTAAGAAGCTACTTTGAGAAATGAAAATAGACAAATGAGCCTGAGCACTGGAACAGATTATTCCAAAAACTTACAAGCAAAGGTCATTTTTTTCTATTATGCAAGTTTATCTGCTCTTCTCCTTCTTTATGGCTGAAATGTATGACTATCTGTAGCCGAGTGCCAGCCCCAGGTGTGGTGGGCATGGCATGATGGGATTCCTACGATTCAGCTGGCTTGGTTAAAGCAGCTGTCGGGCTAGATTTCTGTCTCAACAATTTCTTCCCAGCCACTCTGGGCTGTCAAGCCCTGCTCAGGTTACAGTAGTGCCCGGCACATGGTCAAGTGTTTTTTAGACTAGCATATATTCCTAACAGGTACCAACATGGCTGAGGCAGGAAAGGCAAGCTACCTCTGAGCCCCAAAAGAAGCAGTGAGTACTCAGCCAAATACTTGTGTTGACCCCTGCCAGTGTCAATTTTGTATGACTTGGATGCCTGCTCCCCCACTGTACCATTAACACCGTACTTTGGGTTGTTCGTGAGTTGAGTCAGCTCATGTAACAGCGATTCTTCAAGTGTAGTCTCAGAACCAGCAGGGTGGGCATCACTTGGGAACTTGTTAGAAATGCAGATTCTTGGATCCCATCTCAGATCTCCTCAATCCAAACTTCTGGGGATTGGACCAACAATCAGTGTTGTAACAAGCCTTCCAGAGATTCAAATGCATGATTAAGTTTGCGAACTGGTGTGTAAGGGCCACAGTGAATCCACCTCCAGTCTCAGAAGAACACAGCTCTTCTTCCTGATAGGTTTGGTGTTTTCTGTATTGATTCTCCTATAGATCATCTCTAATGATAATTACCTGGATTTTCAAGATTAGAGGAGGAAAACTAACAGAAGTTTAAGAAGGGCCTTTGGGCTTTTGCTAGTGGGAGAATTATAAGCCAAGTTTATCTCTTCTCCACAATTTGTGTGGTAACTAAAATGAACTATGTCAAAAGCAGCACAAATGGACTAAGGCAATGTAAAAAAAATCCTCTCTTGAATGTAAAAAAGTTCCTCTCTTGAATGGGCGTAGTGGCTATAATCCTAGCACTTTGGGAAGCCAAGGTAGGGTGATCACGGAAGCCCAGGAGTCAAGAGATCATCCTAGATAACATGGCAAGACCCTATCTCTACAAAAATTTTTAAAAAAGAATTACTTAGAAGTGGTACCATGTTAGTTCCAGCTACTTGGGAAGCTGAAGTGAGTTGGGGCCCAGGAGTTGGAGGCTGCAGTGAGTTACTTTACCGTAACTGCAGTGAGCCTAGGCAACAATGTGAGACCCTGTCTCTAAATACATAAATAAATAGCTCCTCTTTTAGAATTCTCTACTTCGACTTGTATTCATACACTTTCTTAATTCTGGAAAGCCTGGAGGGGGCATGGGAACAGAAACTTGTCATTGTAATACATCCCCTCATCATTTGTCCCATTTAATTATAGTTCACATCATAGAAAACTATTGTTGGAACTTTTGGCTTAGTGTGGGAAATGGGATTTCCTGTGCTTGACCTTTCCATCTACTAGGTAAGTAGCAGAAGAAATAACTTTCTTTGCTGAGTGGTTATTATGTCCCGGGGCAAGTGGTATCTATTACCTGACATTTGATTCAGGCTTTCATAACTGCTGTGCAGACCGTGTTCAAAGCCAGACCCTTCCTGACCATAAGAAACTGACAGGATTTTCATTTTTTTGGTCATCATTCAGAGAGCTCTGCAAGAGAGCAAATTGCTTGTTACTTCAATGTTTTACCTCCGAAGAATAAAAAGCTGAATTGACACTGCTGGTATTTGAACCTCCAGGTATAGGGAGGGAGGGAACCTTTGTGTACCCCAGTCCTTAGCAGAATGAGGTCAGTTCCCTCGGTACAATGTGCTTGCTACTGAACGACCGTGTGGAGTGAGACCTCTTCAACCGGATTTGGATGATAGATATTTTGTTAAAAATACCTTGGTGATATGGTAAAATAACTAAGTTTTCTATGACCTTGAATACTACTACTAAGCTGTTTCTTTGTAGTCCTAGTAGCACATGATAGTTTTTTTTTTTTAAACAAGCATTTGAGTGCCTTCTATGTGCTTAACACAGGGAGTAAGAGTAACAGACATTACAGTTAATTAGAGTTACTAATGGTGTGTCCTTATTACACAAGTATGCCATTGGCGGATGTTAAAATGATTATCAGTAATGAATGTGTGTGTTGTGATTACTAAGTGTCTAATTGACCACAAAAAGAAGGAAGGAGAATCACCTAGATTGGTTGTTTTCTGCTCCTTGTTTTGCATTATGGTCCAGTTTGAATTTTTACCACAATTCAGAAATGAAAATTCTTTCCATAGTGAAATCAGATGTGTTTTCTTTTTTCCTAATTTTTTTCTATAGAAAATATATAGCTTATATTTTATGTTAACTCCGACTAAATAAATTTTTAAGTGTTTTAATTTGCTAGATTAGTGTTAGAGGTCCAAGCCAAGAGCACTGTGGCTTTTTATTTGCTGAAAGAGGGATGGTGGACAGGGTATTCTGGGAAACTGCTGACAGAAACATTTGTCCATACCAAAATTCAAGTGGAAACTTGTTCCAGATGAGAAAAAATTAAAATATGGATGATGTTTTCAAAGAAGTTAGGAATAAGTCAGGCAAGTGCACATAACTATTTTAGATAAGGTTAGCAGCAATTTTCTAGTATGTAAGAGAGAAAATCCATTGTGGGGAAATGTGCCAATGACTATTTTTGGTTGAAGTTTGAAATAGGAAAGATTTAATAGAACGTTACAAAATGTGTCTTGAAGCATTTTGGGAAAATATTTAGCATTGTCACTGATTTTTTTTTTTGCCTACTGTCTCTTGTTCAGGTCATCTGTGAGTGAAAGAAAGTATAATGTGCTATCAGTCCGCTTCCGTGGCCCTCCCTAAAGTCTCTTCTTTAGCTGTGGGATAGGGTTCCTATGACATTTTAGAGAGACCACACAGGTCAAAAGGAGATGCTTATGCAGTTGTGACTTTTAGAATACATTCTTCCTAGCCTACAGTTGTGCTATTAATTGCCGGGTAAAAAATCCTCTTCTGTTTGATCTGATAGAATAGCCTTACTTCAGGTCCCCTTAAAATGAGGTCAAGCTGAGTACTGTAAGATATAAACTAGTTAATGACTGTTCTCCATTGCTGCTGGGACAAAGGCTGACTGGCTTAGGTAATTGTATTGTAATGCTCAAACCTGGCTGAATTGCTTCTGTCCCAGCAATCTTTCTTCTGTCTTTTATGTTTACAACCATTCATGTCTCCTGTGTGGGTATCTAAGAGCCATTGTAGCCTCCTGTATAATTTGTATGATTAATAGACTTTTGGTCCGACCTAGTACTTATATTGTAGGTTCATAAATTATCATAATAATATAGGCATAATTACAGGTACATTTTTATATCTGTTAGGTTCTACCGTGGTGTTATTCATTCACTGAGAACAATGATTAATTTTCAACCTCAAGGCAGGACACACAATCCCAATTTAATACACAAATAGTACATCAATCTGCAGTACATTGGGGGGCAGTATCATTGAAAGAACATGAATGATGCATGAAGCCTGGAAGCAGGGAGGGGGGCATGCATCACATGGGGAGAGATTGCAGAGAAGTTTAACAACAAAGAAGAAAAGAAAATATCAAAGCAAGTAGGCTCACATCTTAAATTAGATGCAAGGGACTTTTTTTCTCCCCCTGGGAATCTGTGCTGTCTCTATGTGACCGTAGGTGTCTTGGGAAGGAAGAAACATGGTATGCATTGGGTATGACAATTCTTCATCTTGGAAGATGTAGATGTTTGTGTTGGTTCAACTCAGGGTAAATATTCTAGATGATTTATATACAAAAACCTCATAATTTAGGAGATTGTTTACTAGTAGTCTACACATTTAAAATATGTTTTGTCAGTTTGAACCTTCTGTAGTTTTCAAAACATGAGATTCAAAGATTTGCTTTTGATTGGGGACTTTTCTAATTAAAAGCAAATTTATTTTTTCTAAGCCTTGTCTCTATTTAATCCAATCTTAAATACTCTGTGAGTTTTTTTCCAGAAAGTTATTTGTCTTTCATGAATCTTCTTATGGGCAGAAACTGGACCTCATTCATCTTTTTATCTTTTACAGTGTTCTCCACAAATACTTATTGAATAAGTGAATGACATGATTTACAGAATCTGTAAGACTTAAAACACCTTCTTTAAGCTATTTAGTAAAGTGATGAAAGTGCTGGTGCTTAGTGATTTTCTGTTCGTATAACACATACACACACAGAGAACAGACAGAGAGAACAAACTCAACCCAGTGAACCACTTAAGGGAAGCCGTCAAAAAGATACCTTTGTTGAGAGTGACTGAGTCTATAGATAATTTATTCTTACCCCTGAATATATATTATATTCATTATGTAGTAGCTACAAGTAAACAATGACCATTTTTATACATATCACGGATGTTCTAGATCTAGAAATGTTTTGTGTGAAGCCCAAGGTAGGCGGAGGGTTTGGGCATAGTTGACCTTGAGTCTCTTACAGACCAGATGCAAATATGTCAGATTTTCCTTTCTGTCATTGACAAAGTTTACTATTTGCTGAAGTACAAAGTGATAAATGTTTTTATCTACCTGACAAAAAGTATTGTTTGCACAAATATAACGTTCTGTTACACATATTTATGCCATGTGAGTATTTGTAAATCATGTGCTTTATTTTTCACAAGTCAAACTCTACCAAAGTGCCCTCACAGAACGAAAACTCTTGATAATAACAATGATTCTATCTTAGTCCTCTCAATAAACAATTTATTTCGATTAGAATTTAATATTGCAAAATGACAGTATGACAAATGAAGGATGGCATGTGAAGGCTAGTGTACAGTGTGAACTATTTGAACTAGATTATGAAATAGATATAAATGACCCCATGAATGAAATTACAGTGATTATAAAGAATACAGAATTATCATTTGTGCATTTTTTGATGTGTCAACCACTTTCCAAACATTTTGTCATTGATCCTCAAAACAGTCCTGTGTGTAGTGTCATCTCTATTGTACACATGGAGGAATCGAGTTCCTAAGAGGTGATTGGCTTTCCTCTGTTGAGGTGGCTGGTGTGGATGACGTCTATGATTTGAGCTTCTGATGTCCTATGGCTGGGGATGCCTGTCAAGCCAACTGTCCTTATCCTTTCACACACCAAAGCAGACCTCGCCAATTAAGCCCCTTTTTTGCTCAATAAACCAGATGGAGCCCAAGAGTCCTTAACATAAACAAAATCTATCTGCTATCCTAACATGTGTATTTCTAAGTATATTTTGCTGAGCATTCATGCAGATAAAATCCAGCCTGATACTCTAGTTTTTCTTCTGATTGGAGAAGTCTTTTGTGGAAACAGATCTGAGTTTTTGATCAATTTTTTGAAGGCCTTGCTTTGGTAAGGCTTATCATGTAGAAAAAAAAATTAAAAAAAAATTTAACCAGAGTTTGCATAAGCTTTGAGTAATACATCACCAAGCTCCCTAACATGAGCCTGCAAACTGCCCTTGTCTAAAAGAGGCAGCTATACTCCTAGCACAAAGGCTTCATCCATTTATCTTCCTTAGAAATTTTGGTCTATCTACTTCAGGAGGGGAAACGTCTTCTGCTAAACATGTACTTCCTTTATTTCTTTTTGCACAGAACTTCAGTCTAGTTGGCCAACCTTGAGTATACCGAGGTGACCTATTTCTGTCTGGAATAATAAAAACATTCCAGATGACTGATGCCTTTTACTGGGGACATTTTGACCTTATTCTAACCCTCATACTCTGCTTGCCAAGGAAGATGATCACTACAGGTCTTAATGCTGACCTCTTTTTATTTCATCTACATTGTTTTTCTATTTTCTTGCAAAAATAGCAGGCTTGTCCAAGTGCCCAGCTACTATGGCAATAAGTGCTATTTAAGATGCTGAATGCATGTGTCCCAGCTTAAATGAGTCAGTGGAAGCAGTTGTGGGATCTGATTGCATAAATGCATGGGAATAATGTCTGTCTCTGGGGCAGCACAACTTCTTTTGAGCCCTTGAAAGGACTGTGTTCAGATGCAGAAAGACTGATGGAATGATCACACACATTCAGGTGGAAGGGTCTGTTTCTCCCTGAATGGAAAGTGTCAAAAAGTGGCCATTTGATTTTCTGTTTTGTAACCAAAGCAAATGCTCCAAGGAAAAGAGAATAAGCAGGAAAGCCCTTCAAAGCTCTAATGGGGGGGGGAGGAGCCAAGATGGTGGCCGAGTAACAGCTTCCTTGCAACTGGGCTCGGTGAGACTGGGGAGAGAAGACTTCAGGCATCTCTGGCTGACGAGATCTGCCCAGAAACATCCCTTTGGGGACACAGGGAGACAGCGT
>CAUYON010089312.1:0-38861 GCA_963573935.1 Arctocebus calabarensis | reverse complement strand
ACAGGTGCCGCCCAACACTTTCCAAATGTAAAATACAACATTGTTAACTTGGTGCATGTTGCTGTGCAACAGATCCCCGGGAGGTCCTCATCCTGCAGGACAGAAACTCCACTCCCACTGAACATTTTTTTTTTTTTTTTTTGAGACAGAGCCTCAAACTCTCACCCTGGAGAGAGTGCCGTGGCATCACAGCTCATAGCAACCTCCAATTCCTGGGCTCGAGCGAGTCTCTTGCCTCTGTCTCCCAAGTAGCTGGGACCACAGGCACCCGCCACAACGCCCGGCCATTTTTTGGTTGCAGCCGTCATTGTTGTTTGGCGGGCCCGGGCTGGATTCGAACCCGCCAGCTCAGGTGTACGTGGCTGGTGCCTTAGTCCGTTGAGCCACGGGTGCCGAGCCGACATTTGAAAATTTGCAAGCTAGAAAGGACCTCAGAGTTCATCTAATAGAATTTGTGTCTTACATTAGTAAACTGAACTCGAAGGGTGTGTTCAGGGTGCACAGGTAATGAACGGCGGAGTCTAGGGTAGATAGGGTTATAGTCTCAGGGTCTGCCCATTCTGAAATTGTCCGTCCTGCTATACATTTGTCCCCTCCCAGATCTGTTCCTTCATTCATCTATCCTAAACATTTCTTTTACAATATGTGTTCTGCAGTGATGCAGATGAGCCATAATTCTTTGACTTCATCTGTATTTATTTTGAAAAGATAGCAGAAGGTTTTTTTGTTGTTTGTTTGTATCTCATTGCTAATGGGTCTTAAATATTCATTAAAGCATTTTTCCTTTTATTAACAAGTATAATAGTCAGGGTCCAACAGGAAATGACACACTTAAATTGGGAAATTTGAGGAGGACAGGGGCAGGCTATAGGGGGACTGCAAGGTTTAGAGTAGTGTTCAGTGCCTGAGGTTAGCAATGTAGAGCTGTAATTATCCAAAACCTCAAATGGATGAGTGGAGGGAGAGGTTTACAGAACCTAGCAGGAGATAGAGCCTTTATTTTGAGTTGATTATACCTTGAGAAAACTTCACACCTGGGACAGAGCCTGCTAGAGGCTACCTTATGCATGTAGGAAGGTATCAGGGGAACTGTATCCATTGGGAAGCCAAGTATGGAGAAAGCTCCTTAAACACTGGCCAGCTTCTGGCAGTAGAGAGTAGAGTAGGAAAAGATTGAGACAACAAGGGGTATCCAAATAAATGTATACTTTAGAACTCATGTTGCATAAAATGTAATTGATTTGGGCCAACTGTATAGATTCTGTAGTTTGATTATTTTAGCAAGTTCATTTTCCAGTTATGTTTTAAAACTGGCTCCATGGTTAGTATTAGGTAATAGTATGTAGTAGCAGTCTCAACCTTTTTCTGCTTCTAGATTACTCATGCATAATTCATAGACTATCACCTATAACATCTTTCATTACATACAGGTGAAATTATTGTCATGGATGAGGCAAAGTAAGAGTGGCTGAAGAATGGGGTATTTTCCTCAGAAAACTTACATAAAGAAAGGTCTCTAATATAAAAGACCCTCTTAATTTTGACATTTACTCTGATTTATTTCTATTATTATTATCTTATTTATTTATTTTTTGGAGACAGAGTCTTACTTTGATGCCCTTGGTAGAGTGCTGTGGCATTACAGCTCACAGCAATCTCAAACTCTTAGGCTCATGTGATTCTCTTGCCTCAGCCTGTGGGACTACACGCATCTGCCACCAGGCCCAACTCTTGCCCAGGCTGGTCTGGAACTCCTGAGCTGAGGCAGTCCACCTGCCTTGGCCTCCCAGAGTGCTAGGATTACAGGCGTCAGCCACCATGCCCGGCCGGCCGTCCATTACTCTTTTGTTGTTGTTTGGAGAGTTTCTGTTTATGATCCTAATCATAACTTGTTGAGGTTGAGCCTTATTTTCTAGAGTTCCTGGAACAAATTAGGTACTGGCTTCTCTAGTTACTGGTATTCTTTAAAAGACTTAGTAGTAAGCTTTTGTAAACACTAAGTCAATCCTTAGGAGTAGGGATCTCTTGTCATCTTGTCTTCCATCTCTTGCTGATGGAAGATAGAGAAATTCAGCTGATTTATTTTTATGAGGTCCTTTTTTTGTCTACTTTTTTAACCGGAAATTTCCTTTATTGGTATTTGTGCAAATCGAAATTAAAGCCAATTACTAATATAATTATTCAGAGATATTAATGTTTCTTTCTTTTTTTTTTTTTTTTGGTGACAGAGTCTCAGTTTGTTACCACTCTACCTCTACTGGGTAGAGTGCCATATCATCATAGCTCACAGCAACCTCATACTCTTGGGCTCGAGCAATTCTCTTGCCTTAGCCTCCCCAGCAGCTAGGATGACAGGTGCCCGCCACAACGCCTGGCTTTTTTTTTTTTTTTTTTAAAGATTGGGTCTCGCTCTTGCTCAGGCTGGTCTTGAACTTGTGAGCTCAGGCAGTCTACCCACTTGGTCTCCCAAAGTGCTGGGATTACAGACATGAGCCACCATGTCTAGCCCAGAGAAATTAACTTTTAATTGTGAGTTTGCTGTGATGGCTGTGTTTTACTTGGTAGGTTTGGTTTGGAGCTACAGAGATGTGTTGAGCAGAAATTGTTTTTATGTAATATCTAGTTTGCTACCAAGATTACTTGTTCATTTGAGTAAGGGATATGAACTTTTCAAAAAGTAAATTATGAAGTACTTTATGTGGTTGGGATCCGCTACTTGGCTAATTGGCTGATTATCCCAATATTTGTCTTTTGTCATCCTTGGTCTCTGAGACAGTTCACTTAGTCTGTTGTAAAATTGCTGAATGTGAGCATAGAGGATTATGTTCTAGTTCTCATTTTTCTCAAATAACTAGGCACATATGGCACCACAGTTATGTCTAATAAAATGCTCACTTTATAGAATGTTTTCTATGACAGCTGACATGTCTAAATGTTTTACCTGTGTCTTATTTAATCTTCACACGAAGCTAAAATCTTCATTTGCTAACTAAGGAAATTGAGTCACAGAGAAGTTAAATATGTTCATTCATTTATTGAGTCTATACTATGTGCCAGGCATTATTCTATGTGCTACAGCATTGACAAAAACGTTAAAACAATTCTATCATTAGGGAGCTAACTTACCAAAGTAGCAGAGCAGAGTTCCAAAAGGATCTTACTGGAATGTGGCCATCTGGCTGCACAGCCTGGGCTTTTCTTCAGCACTGAAACCATGTTTCTTTTTATGCCCGTGGTTTCCCTTCTATCTTGCCACATCTTAGGTATCTACATCTGTCTCTTCAGTATTTTAACACATTTTTCTCACCTGTTTCATGCTTCTCATGATCCAGCTTTCATATTTACCTTTATGTTACATTCACATTCGTTACACTATCACTCCTAGTCCCTAGGAACATAATTTGTTTTGTGTGGTTTGGATTTATATCTGGAATCATTTTATATTTTCACTTATCTCTTCCTTCTTCCTTTACCTTTTTTTGCCTTGTCATCATTCTTTTCCCTTATTCCCCTGACTACCTTTTTTTTTCTCGTAGAGACAGAGTCTCACTGTATCACCCTCAGTAGAGTGCCATGGCGTCACACAGCTCACAGCAACCTCCAACTCCTGAGCTTAGGCCATTCTCTTGCATCAGCCTCCCGAGTAGCTGGGACCACAGGCGCCCGCCACAACACCCGGCTATTTTTATTTTTTATTTTTTGTAGAGACAGAGTCTCACTTTATCTCCCTTGGTAGAGTGCCGTGGTGTCACACAGCTCACAGCAATCTCCAACTCTTGGGCTTAGGCGATTCTCTTGCTTCAGCCTCCCGAATAGCTGGGACCACAGGTGCCCACCATGACACCTGGCTATTTTTTTGTTGCAGTTTGGCTGGGGCTGGGTTTGAACCCACCACCCTCAGTATATGGGGCCGGCGCCCTACTCACTGAGCCACAAGTGCCGCTCTGACTACCTTAACTTCCTTGGCCAGAGAGCAGGTATGCTGGCACCCAAAGTGCAGAGGGGCTATGAGCTTCCTCTCCTTTTAATTGTTGGTGGGAAGAAAGGTCCAGAGAAAATAAAGGTCCAGCTCACCAGTGGTGAGGGAAAGGACTGATTGTGCCCAGAGAGGAGACTGGAGGGAGTAAGAAATCTGCTGGAACTTTGGAACTGAGCTGGAGCTGTAAACCATTGGAGCAACCCAGGGAGGAAATGATAGAAGATCCCCAAGTCTCCATACATAGTAGGGGTGAGGGTACATTGAAGAAGAGAACAGACATGCTTCCATGAAAGGCAGAGAGCAACATGGAACCTGCGTCTGTGGGGATTAACCCCTTCTAAGTGCAGTTATTTTGATGACTGCAACAGTTGTAAACATCACAAGTATAGTATTTGTGGCTCCAGAACATCATGTTACTAACTAAAATAGGATAGAGAGAGAGCAGAACAAAGGCTACAAAATGCAGCGAATTGAAGTAATGTTATTCTGTTCTCCTAATTAGAGCTAAGTATCTTAGGTAAAATAAACAATAAATAGTGGGTGAATGGAAAGTAATTTGGTCTCTTCTATAACTGCTTTTTAAATGAACCTATGCATGTTTCCATCCATCTTGATACCAATGTGCCAGGCACAGGGGATGTAGAAACTGACGAGTCAGTGCCCTCTGTAGGAGCTTAGAACTCAGTTGGGCAAACAACAACTTAGAAAATTGTCGAAGGTTATAAACTAGGCTAGAAACCTTCTAATTATGTGTTTTGAGTGGGAGAGTCCAGTCTTGTAGAAACCAAATAAATAATTGGATTGGAGTTCAGAAAAGCCATTTCAGGCAGGGGTATAGCTGAATTAAAGGCAGGGCAAGTATGGGTGAGGATCAACATGTCGGGACTGGGGAGAAGCTTGCGGGAGGGCTGAGCATAAGCTGAGTCGCAGGAGATGAATTTGGAAAGTAGGCTGGAGAACTGCCTAATGCTTTAGTCATTTACATTTTTGTTTTTTGTACCTTAAAAGTGTCTTTTAAATGAAATCAGATGTAGAAACAAAAATATTTTGTTTGGAAGACTATGGAGATTATATCCTCTGGATATATAAAGGGTTCATGTTGGTCTTAATACTTTGCATATTAGAAATTTTATTTTAAAAATTCCTCCATTCATCATTAGTTTTCTAAATCAGCTTACTTTTTAAAAATCAAGTCCTTCTTTAGATATAATGTACATTCAGAAAAATGTACAAGTAGCTGCTACTGAGCTCAATATAGAATACTGTCAGTACCTCACATTACCTTACTTCTCCTCATGATTATTACTTCCATCTTTCTCCAAAATAACCACCATCCAGATCAGTTCTGTCCATTTTGAGCTTTATGTAAATAGAACTATATCACGTGTATTCGTGTTAACTAGTTTTTTTTTTTTTAAGCTTAAGGTTGTGGGTGAGAAACATCCATACTTTGGCATGTAATAGTTCATTGCCACATGTATCACGTTGTATAATTATACCACAGTTTATACTGCTGTGTTGTTTCTGGGTTTTTTTTTTTTCCTTCCTAGTTAGAAATAATGCCACCATGAACATTCTTGTGTATCTTTTAGAGTGCACTTACGTGTTGTTGTTGTTTGGTAAATCTCTAGCAATGGAATGGTTAAGTTACGTGTATTCACGTTTTAAGTTACTAGGTCTTGCAAACAGTTTTTACCAGAAGTTGTACCAGTTTATATTTCCATCAGCTGTACACCAGAGTTTTTAATGCTCCAGATCCTTGCCAGCACTTGGTATTGTTAGTCTTGAGTTCAGCCATTCTGGTTGACATAGAGTTTGGGATCATTGTGATTTTAATTTTCATCGCTCCGTAACTAAGATTAAGCACTTTAAATTTATTGGGTTTGTGTGTATGCATGTGTGTTGAGGAAGTACTTAGTTATTTCTGTTTTATTTTTGAGTCTTTTTAAAAAATTATTAGGGATTCTTTTAATTTTTTGGGATACTAGCATTTTGCCAGTTATTATGTTGTAGATGTCTTTTTTTATGTGTGGCTTGCTTTCCGCCCTGCTCTTTTAATGGTATCTGTTGATGGCAGACATTCTTAGTTTTATTGTATTCTAACATGTCTTTTTCCTCTTTCTTTTCTTTCTTTTTTTGCAGTTTTTGGCCGGGGTTGGGTTTGAACCCACCACTTCCGGCATATGGGCCTGGCACCCTACTCCTTTGAGCCACAGGCGCCGCCCTAAAATGTCTTTTTCTTATGAAGGTTATGTTCTTTTTCTATGTTAAGGTTATGAAGATATATTCTCCTTTTTTAATGTCTGGGAATGGTGTGAGGTGGAGGTCAAGATTCTCCTATCCCCCAATCTGTGTTGCCAGCATTGCTTTTTAAAAAAAATTTCAAATTATAGGATATAAAATATTTCAAGATTTTTTATCTAATTCAGTCTCTTCTGCAGATAGTTTTAAGTGACCTAAAATGTTCTCTTTTAATAGAAATAGTGGTTGTTCTGTTTCTGTAACACTCTTCCAAATTGCAAACAAATTGATTTTTCTGCTTGTTATGGCCTTCTCTTCATCTGCTGTAGAGAAAACTAAACAAAACAAAAACTTTTAAGAATTTTACATAGCATCTTTTCTCTGAGAAGTCATATGTTGATGTTGAACATAAGAAAATCCTTCATGTGTGTATGTATGCGTGAACACCCCCAGGGTATGCACTGCATATGTTTATGCATACTTAGAACAGGGAATTAGGAAAACTAGGAATTTCTATTATTTGACTACTTTCTACTTCTTCCTTTTACATTTATTTCTTATGGGGATTTTGAAAAGGATTAATTAGAAGGAAAGGAAGCCTGTGTTATTTCTCTTTTTTATGCTTTTTTATTTTCTCCTCTTTTCCTCATTTTTCCTCAAGGGCGTAAAGCCTAAAAACGGTAACAAGTCGGTGGCTCACACCTGTAATCTTAACACTCTAAGAGGCCAAGGTGGGTGGCTTGCTTGAGCTTAGGAGTTCAAGATCAAGCTGTGTAAGAGTGAGACCCCTCCATCTCTAAAAATAGCCAGGCCTTGTGTCGGTGCTTGGAGTTCCAGCTACCAGGGAGCCTGAGGCAAGAGAATCGCTTGAGCCCAAGCATTTGAGGTTGCTGTGAGCCATGACGCCACTGTGCTATACCAAGGGTGACAAAGTGAGACTTTCTCAAAAATTAAAAAATGGTAATAACTGTGGAACCGATGAACAAGCATTATACTTTCAGGACAGCTTATTATTTGATTAGTTGATAACTTACTTTGCTATTTTTATTGGTCCTAAGATTTTCAGAAAACTTTTTTTCTGAAAGATTATAGTACTGTATTTTTTTTTTTTTTTTTTAGACAGAGCCTCAAGCTGTCACCCTGGATAGAGTTCTGTGGCATCACAGCTCACAGCAACCTGCAATTCCTGGGCTCAAGCGAGTCTCCTGCCTCCACCTCCCAAGTAGCTGGGACTACAGGCACCTGCCGCAACGCCTGGCCATTTTTTTTTGGTTGCAGCCGTCATTGTTGTTTGGCGGGCCCAGACTGGATTTGAACCCGCCAGCTCAGGTGTACGTGGCTGGCGCCTTAGCCCGTTGAGTCACATTTTTAAGCCAACATTATGTAGGGAAAAAAAGATAAGAATTTTGTGATGTACTGTGTGTATACTACTTTTCTGTATTTGGACTATCTTGTGTTGTTTGTAATGTTGAAGTTAGATCTTTGAGGATTAACTTGCCATCTGTTTTGAAATCTATAATTTTCTATATATCTAAACAGAACTTTATCCTCAGATCTTAGTATGAGATTATATTCTTCAGCTCTAAAGCTCTTAAATACAGTTTTGTTTTCCTTAAAAATTTGTTTGAGATTATATGAGCTGAAGTTTTGTTTGTAGGAGATAAGATAAAGAGAATCAGAACTATCTTAAGCAAACTCCTAAGAAATAAGAACCAAAGGTGAAGGCTCAGTTCATCAGGAATTAGATTAAGTCAGTGTGTTATTTTGTTATTTACCGTAATTGTTAGCTTTTAGTTTAAAATCTTTTTTTTTTTTTTTGAGACAGAGTCTTATTTTGTCACCCTCGCTAGAGTGCCATGGCGTCATAGCTCATAGCAACGTCAAACTCTTGGGCTCAAGTGATACTCTTACTTCAACCTCTAGAGTAGCTGGGACTACAGGCACTGGCAGCAATGCCCCATTATTGCTCATGGTAGTCTCGAACTCCTGAGCTCAAGCAGTCTGCCTACCTCAGCCTCCCAGAGTGCTAGGATTACAGGCATTGAGCCACTGCTCCCAGTCCTAGTTTAAAATCTTTTCAATGAATAAAGTTGTCCTTACTGTTGTTCATAATGAAATATTCTGGTTGAGTATAAGATCAATATATTTTGGGGGATTTTTTTCAAGTTAATAATCTTTAAGGATTATTACAGTATACAACCACAAATAATTTTCTTCTTTGTTGTGCTATGTATGAAAAGGAAACTGTCACATCTTTTTTATACATGGTTATTGGCAAAATATAAGAGATCATGATGATGAGGGAGAGTTCTTCTTAATTATATTTGGTCCTAGCAAGTATATTTAGTTTGTTTGTTTAGCAAGTTGTATTTTCCATTAATGTAGTTACTCTAAAACTCAAGGATATAACATTAAGGGACTGCTTTCAGATTTTAAGTAATTGTATGTATTGAGCCTTTGCTCTGAGACTTATTATGTCTGGGGAAGAAGTATAAACAAGAATACCATTCTGGTTCTCACATAGCTTTGAAACCAAAATAGGACTAAGACATTTATACGATCCTGTGTCACCAGTATTTTGAGAAATGTGTTGATAGGCAATTACACCCTTTTGCAAACATTGAGAATGTACTTACACAAACCTAGATGATGTAGCAGCTATACATCTGTGCTGTATAGTGTAGCCTGTTGCTCCTAGAGTACAAAATTGTATAAACTGAATACTGTAGGCAGTTGTAACAAAATGGGAAGTAGTTGTTTATGTAAAGATACCTAAATATAGAAAAGGTTCAATTAAAAATAGAGTTATAATTTTATATCATTGTTGTATATGCAATCTGTTATCAACTGAAACATTACAGAATATGTGAATTAGTCTGTGGTGAGCATTTAGAAATAGTTGGATCTGTGGTGTAGCTCAGAATCCTACTTCTGTGTGGGAGGAGAAGGGTGGGTGAGTCAAATATGGCGAAGACGGAATGCAGTTGTACAAGATGACACACTAGGATCACTCTAGTTTGTGTTCACTTTCAGAGGTAAGCTACATTTGGTCCTCATGACAGGATTGGAGAGATTTCCTCCAGCTTACCTGCAAGCAAAACCCAAGATGTAGATAAATGGTGGCTGATAAACAAGAGCTGAATGAATGAAAAGCCTTCGTTCTCTTAAACTAGTCATATGATTAAAAATTTAATAATGCTGCCCTAAAGGAGTTTTGTCACAGTTAGCAATGGCAAATGTGGAAATGAAAGTATGTTTTTGGATTTAGCATTAGAAGTGGATGAGTTTTATCATAATCAGAATCTTAGAAAGTTTTATGCTTAATTGTCTTTGATTACTGTAGTATGTAATTTTGTATCTGAACTAGAAATTAGTTTTCTTCTAAAAGTATAAAATTTAATATTTTGTATATCTGAGGAACAAGTTATGTAATAGACTTGATTGAAAGAAAATATACTTTTCTTTCTGAAGAGTTTTTTAACTAAACTGTTTATCTTCCTCACCTTTTTATAAAACCTTTATATGTTAGGTAATTGAGGGAGTTTCTTTTATATATAGGTTATCATTGGAAAATATCATACATGCATTGAATTTTTCTCATCTCTAGAAGTAGTTTACTTTTTAATCTTCACCTTTATTGAGCATCTACTGAGTGTTTGTCATTGGTTGAGGTCCTCTGAGAACAAAAGTGAATAGACGTGATTCTTGCTCCTTAAGCTAACAGAATGTAGAAAGGTTAAATAATCTTTGACCATAGTATGAATCATGCTTTGATACTGTCCTAGTCTGTTTGTATTGTTATCTTTAAAGAAATCTGAGGCCAGGTAATTTATAAAGAAGTAAGAGTTTTGGCTCTCGGTTCTGTAGGCTGTACAAGAAGCATAGTGCTGACATCTGTATCTGTGAGGGCTTCATGCTGCTTCTACTCAGGGAGGGTGAAGGGGAGCCAGTGTGTGCGGACATCACATAGTGAGAGAGGAAGCAAGAGAGTGAGAGGAGAGTTGCTGGGTTCTTTTTGAGCACCAGCTCTCTTGGAACTAATAGAGTGAAAACTCACTCTCCCCTGAGGGAGGGTATCAATCTACTCCGGAGATATGTGACCCAATAACCCAAACATCTCCCTTTAGGCCCCACCTCCAGCATTGGGGATAAAATTTCAACGTGAGATTTAAAGGGGACAGACATCTAAACTATGACCAAGTACAAAGTATACCTAAAGTGTATAGGAAGACAAATGAGTGAGCAATTACTGTGGTAAGCAAAGAAAGGCACACATATGAGACATTTGAGCTGGGCCTTGAAGGATGGGGAAGAAATGATTTTTTTGATTTAAATATAAATTTGAACAGGCTGAATTTCACCACTACAAATGCAATATATCTGAAAAAGTTCTCTCTGCTTGTATTTCTAAGTTCCTATCCGTAGTCTTCTAAGATTCAGAAATATGTTTTTGAATAATTTTCATTAAGGTTTCCGTAAAAGAGATTTGACTAGAATTGAGGCATTTTAAAAAAATACGTAAAGTGGTCATTCATGCTTTTGGTGTAATAGTAAGACATCTATGCTTTTAATGAAAACAAGTTAATTCTTTTTCAGATTTTTGCCTTTTGTGCTTTATGTTTGTGTTCCTTTGCTATTGTATTGACTCAGTGTTTTTCTACTTAATAGTTGTCAGATTTTATCTAAGCTGATAAAAAAAAATAATGTGTAGGTTCATTGCACTATATGATAAAATTTTTATCCTTATGAAATAATTAGTGAATTAATGCTGCTAATGTTAAGTACCAATAGTTAAGAATATAGATGCCATTTAAAATTGCTTATAATTGCTGAAAATGGGAAAGCAAATTTCAAACTTGAAAACTCAGGCTCCACATAGAGGTTTTTAGGTACTCTTTAGGTAGAGAAATTAGTGATTTAGATTCAAAGGGGGAAGGTTGATCTGAAATAACTACGGAATATATTTTTGTGTTGAAATGATTGGGTACAGCTAGTTCAGATACCTCCAGGTAAGGAGTTGTGTGACTGAGAGGAAGTGGGCAAGGACAAGTGTGGTAGGAGAGTAGAGCAGAAAGTAAGTGGGGGCCCAGACCAGTAGAACCTGCTGTAGACTTTGGCTTTTAGGCCAAGTTGGAAAAATCACTGGTGGCATTTTTTTTTTTTTTAAGAAAAAAAAAAGAGATGCAGTATGACCATCTGTGTCACCCAGGCTGGAGTGCGGTGATTATTCTAGCTCTAAGAGCACACTACAACCATGGCCTTCTGGCTCATGTAATCATCTTACCTCAGCCTCCCAGGTAGCTGTACACCACCACAGCCAGCCTGCCTTTGAGCAGATGAGTGAACACAATGTGATCTGCTATTTAAAAGTATCATTGAGGGCACAGTGTTGAGAATACACTGTAGAGTGGGGCAAGGGCAAAAGCAAGATAACCAGATGGGAGGCTATGAAGTAAGTCCTGGAGAGAGATGGTATTAAAACACCTAGCATTGTAGATGATGATAGTGATTTGATAAATGATTGGGTTCTGGGTATTTATATACTCAAGCATCATTTGATGAGGGGGACATGTTCTGAGCAATGTGTTGTTAGGTGATTTTGTTCTTATGTGAACATCATAGATTGTGTACTTACACATACCTAGGTGGTGTATGTAGCCTATGACCTGCCTATGCTACATAGTTCAGCCTATTTCTCCTAGACTACAAACCTGTAAGGCATGTTGCTATACTGAGTACTGTAGGCAGTTGTGACACAACGGTATTTGTGTATCTAAACATAGAAAAGGTATGGTAAAAATATGGTATAAAAGAAATCCCCTCAAAGCTTCCCTTTATTTTCTGTCACAACATAAAGAAAAACCATTTCTATACCATTTATTACTTGTGATTACTTGTGGATTCCTTTTGACAATTGTAAACACAGTCCAAAACTGAATACTCATGAGAAAAAGGTAATGGTGTCTATTTGGTGGTCTGGTGCTAGTATTATCCACTACAGCTTCATAAACCTGGTCCATCAATTTCAGTGAATGACTCCTGCAACCAATTGGATGGCATGATGAGGATGCTTGTGATTAATCAGTCAAGATTGGCCAACAGAGACAGGCCAATCCTCTTGCAAGCCAGCACTGCATCAGCTGTGCAGGGTCATTTAGGGGTCGGGGCAGGGGAAGCTAAAGGTTCTAATTTATTGGAGCTATTCTCAGGACCTTAGGCCAGGTCTTAGTGAAAGCATAGCATAACTTTATCTCTCTCTTGGTTTGAAAAGAGAGACCTGACATGCTGACTTTATAGATTTTTGTCTCATGTATTGACGGGAACTCAAGGGACTTGCACAACTTAAGAAAACTAAAGTTTGTAAACTGTAACAGTAAAGTTGGCAGTAATGTCCAACATTTTCACTGGCAGTTTTGGAAAACTTTTTCTAATTAAATGATTATTTATGTAAAACAATAAATAAATGCTAGCTTTATTTCCACTTTCTACTTGTAATCAGATACTGTGCCATACTGAAGCTTGAAAGAGGAATAAGACATGGCTCATGCCTTCAGGGAATTTGTAGTCATCATAAATGGTAAAGAGAAAAATCAAGTGCAGAAGATTAGGGTAAGCAAGAATATAGTGATATGGGATGAGGGATCACTTATGGCCTTGGAAGAAGGGTTAGGAAGGACTTTGCAGAAGTCACCACTTGAATTGACCCTTGAAAGACAGGTGGGATCTCATTTGGTAAAGATGATAATGCTACTGGAGACGTGGTTCATAACACATATTCCATCATTTCTTTATTCTGTTTCCTCTTTTTTCTGCTTCTCTATAAAAAACAGTATTTTACTTGATGGACACATTCATAAGATTCCTAGGACTATGCCTGGTATGGTAGGCTGATAATGGGTCCCACAGATAAGATTGTGTCCTAATCCTTAGAACCTGTGAATTTTAGCATCTTTGGAAAAGGGGTCTTTGCAGATGAGGTTAATCTAAGGATTTTGAGATGGGGAGATTATCCTGGATTGTCCAAGTTGGCCCTAACTCCATTCACAGGTGTCTTAAAGAGTAGAGAGAGATGTGAAGACAGAGGTTGGAATAATAGGGCTACAAGTCAAGGAATGCCAGCAACCCCTAGAATTTCTGAAGGGAGTATGACCCTGCTGACACTTGCTTTCCAGGGTCACTATAACAAATTACCACAAACTGGGTGGCTTAAA
Source organism: Arctocebus calabarensis (assembly GCA_963573935.1). Taxonomy (NCBI): domain Eukaryota; kingdom Metazoa; phylum Chordata; class Mammalia; order Primates; family Lorisidae; genus Arctocebus; species Arctocebus calabarensis. The sequence continues at coordinate 25,430 of CAUYON010089312.1, read as the reverse complement.
ATAATAGAAATTTATTTTCATAGATGTCCCTCTGAAGATTCTAGAGGAGGATCCTTCATTGTCTTTCCTAGCTTCTGGTTGTCCCTGGCAATTCTTGTTGTTCTTGGATTACAGCTCCATCAAGTTAACCCTTTCCTCCAGTGGCATATAGCCTTTTTCTTCTGTGTGTTTGTGTCCAGATTTCTGTCTTCGGAGGACACCAGTCATTGTATCAGGGCCCACCCTAGTCTGATATGACCTCATCTTAACTTGAGAGAGACATCTACAGAAACCCTATTTCCATATAAAGCCACATTCCTGGGTACTTGGAGTTAGGACTTGAATATACACCATAGTTCAACCCACAGCAGGATATGTGGAGGGCTGACACAATGACTGAAAAAGTTGGAAGCAAGGGAACTGATTGGGAGGTTTTTGTTCTGTAGGCTAGAGATGGCAGGATATATTGGGGGGATAAAGCTGAGATGATTTGCTGAAGATAATGAGAGAGAGGGGAGATATGCCAATGACTTTTCTACTACGTATAAAGAGTTGCTACTCCAAGGGAGTGAGAATGATAGATTTATAATGATAACCTTGAATACATTTAAGTGATTAAAAGTTTATTGGCATTTCTCAGCATGTCTTGCAAGTATTTGAATTTTGGGGCACTATTTTTATTTATTTTAATTTACTTTTTTATTTTTTACATATTCTTTACCCTGGATATTGGGTAAATGTGTATCCTAAATAATTAGTGTTTTACAACTAATATGCTGATCTTTTGTACATGCGGTGACATTTTAGTTCTCTTTCCAGTTGGTTTATTTTATTAGTGGATCTAGTTCTATATACAGTATTTAGTGGTGTGAATAGGTAAAAAACTACATAAAATTGTTGAATATGTAAGACTATGATAGTCTGCAGAGTTGATTTTCTGGTTTTTAAGTGCTTTCCAAGTGCTAAGAGCTTCTTTTGAAGATAGCCAAATAAACAACAAGGTTTAACTTAGAACTGAAGTGCTAACTCTGGCACAAGTTAATACACCAGTTATTGGATTAAGGCCAACCAGTTGCCCTACTACCAATAAAAGTTACTTTATGCTTCATGTATCTTTAGTAGTTTGAATTTCCAGATGCAGTGCCTAGAGGCATGATAATTTTGTCTTCTGGGGCATTTGTAAAAGTCAGGATGCCATATCGTGCCTAACAATTTATTTGGAGCTCTGGTGACAAGAATTGCTTGATCTAAGATGATACTTAGTGATTAAGTAAATTTTATTGTAAACTTAATAGAGTGTTCCTCTCTTATCTTCAGGGCGGTACCAGGACCTTGAGCGAATGTCTGAAAATGTGGATAGTACTGAACTCTATATACTGTGTTTTTCCTACATTTACATCATTATGGTATAGTTTAATTTACAGATTAGACACAGATTACCAATAATTACGAAGAATAAAGTAGAACAGTTATAGCAGTGTACTATAGTAAGTTATGTAATAAGTTTCTCTCTCTCTCTTTTTCTTTCTCTTAAAATAAATTATACTGAACGCAGCTATTTTCAGACCACATTTGACCATGGGAAAATGAAACCACATAGAGTGAAACTATGGATGGGGGTGAGGGTATTGTGCTCTTACTGCACTATATTGAAAATACACTATATACATTACAGTGGCTTGTGTGGTGGCTGTAATCCAGGCACTCTGAGAGGCTGAGGTGGGAGGATCCCTTGGACTGAATGAGGCTGACACCTCATCTCTACTAAAAATAGAAAAATTAGCTGGGTATTATGGCATATGCCTGTAGTCCCCAGCTACTCAGGAGGCAGAGGCAGAAGGATTGCTTGAACCCAGGAGTTTGAGGTTGCTGTGAGCTAGGCTGATGCCCTCTAGTCTGGGCAGCAGAGTGAGACTATCTCCAAAAGAAAAAAAATTTCTCACCATCCATCCCAGAATAAAGATACATTTTCTTAAAAAAAAAAAAAAAAAAGAAAGAAAATAAGTTATAGCAATATTGAACAAAGGTAATACTATAAATATTTAACTATTGAGTTAAAAATAAAACCAAAGAAAATTATACTTGTTTAGTTCTAAGGTCAGTAATGTAGTAGGTTATTGTCCCCAAATTCTTGCCCACCAAAACCCCTAAAATGTGACCTACGGCCTTTGCAGATGTGTTAGTTAAGATGAGATCATACTGGATTATAGTGGATCCTAACTCTAATGAATGACATGGCAGAGGTACACAGGAAAAAGGTGATGTGAAGACAGAGGCAAAGATCAGAATTATGCTGCCACAAGCCAATGCGTGGCAAGGAGTGTTTATAGCCACCAGAAGCTAGGAGAAAGGCATGGGACAGTTTCTCCCTCAGAGCCTTCAGAAAGAACCAACCCCACTGAAACTATGATTTTTAACCTATACTTCAGAACTGTGACAGTATAAATTCGTGTTGTTTTAAGTCACCCAATTTGTACAGTAGCTCTAGGCAATTGATATAAGTAATGTAGGTTTCTAAGACTAATTTTCAATGTGAAATGGTCATTTGCTACTTCCAGACCCACTCTACCTGCTTTTCAAGCTGCTGCTCAGTCACTCTTCTATTGATAGTTGAGAATTGGCTATTATGGTATTTGTGAGAAGTGCGCTAGGACCACATCCTCCTTCCCCCTCTTGTGATAGGCAGCATGTTCAGTCGTTTTTTTGCTTATATGTCAGAAGGGTGGGAAGATTGGTACCCTGCGAATTACTGCTGTTTGCAGTTGCAGACGTTTTTGTTTATGGAATATTTAGAGTGTTTATTTTACTTCCAATGATGCCAAAATTTTTACTTGAGTATAACTGGGTTGAGGAAATTTTAGCTACTGAAACAACTAAGAGTACATATTTAATGGCTTAGTGTAATTCAGATTTCTTTTGTTCTCATGGTAAGTCCATTGCTGATGTTCCTGGTCAGGCAGCTGCATTCCTTCTTGTGGTTCCTTCCATCTAGTGGCTCACCTATGCCCTGGAACCTGCTCAGAATCTTCCAAACATCTTCATCCAGCTGGTCAGTGGGTAAAGGTTGTCTGGAAGATAACGTGGGCCATTTTCTCAGCAGATCTTGAAGTAGGATATTTATTGCTGCCCATATTTTGTTGGCCAAAACTAGTTGCTTGGCTTCAGATAAATTCCATGAGAGGCTAAGAAATGCACTTATTGTATGTGCCCAGGCAGGTGAAGTAGGATTGTTGAACACCTTGCTAGTTTCTATCAAGATAGATAGTATGTGTAACTTTGGTGCATTCATACTACAAAAGAACATTTTAGTATACAGGTTGAACATCCTTAATACCAAATTTAAAATCCAAAATGCTCCAAAATCTGTAACATTTTAGGCATTGATGTGATAGGACAAGTGGAAAATTTCACACCTGACCTCATGCTGTGGGTTGCTGTTAAACTAAGATGCCCAACACATAGTTTATTCAGCATTCTCAAGGGAAAATAGACCCTCCCAGTCCCCTTTAGCTGTAATACATTTTTTCCACCAGATAATCAGAGATTGTCCACAGGGGTAGCTGAGATAGTGACCCTTTGCTTTCTGACAGTTCAGTATACACAGATTTTGACTTGTATACAAAATTAATTTAAAATGTTGTATAAAATTACCTTTATCCTTTGTGTATAAGGTGCATATGAAATGTGAATGAATTTGTGTTTAAACTTGGATCCCATACCCAAGATATCTCATTATATATATGTAAATATTCCAAAATCTGAAATTCAAAACACATCAGGCCTCAGTATTTTGGATAAGGGATACACAACCTGTATTTTTGCCTCCATGAAGCTGTTATTATTTTGGATGGGGGATTTAAGGTGTGTGTTCTAAGTTATTCTTCTCCAATTCCCCTGAATTGTCTTGAATAATGACATCTTACAGTTTGTTACTCTACTGAAATTAAAATTCCTCTTTGATAATTTAGGATTAAAAATAAGTTAAAGTGAAGAGCTGGGGTATAATTTTTTTCTTTTTTTCTGTGAGTATTTTATTATAATTGTTTTTTATTGATACATAATATTTGTAATATTTTATGTGTATTACATGTGACATGCTATTGAATATGAAGAATTTATTCCTTCTAACTGTATGTTTGCACCCACTAACCAGCCTCTCTTTATTTTCCTCCCTAGCCCCTGGCCTCTGGTGTCTGTCATTCTGCTATCTCCATGAGATTCATTTTTTTTTTTTTTTAAAGTCACAACTTTATTATTTTTTATTTTTTTGCAGTTTTTGGTCAGGGCTGGGTTTGAACCCACAACTTCCAGTATATGGGGCTGGCACCCTACTCCTTTGAGCCACAGGCGCTGCCTGAGATTTGCTTTTTTAAAGCTTCCACATATAAGTGAGAACATGCCTGTGCCTTGGTTATTTCACTTAAAGTAATGACCTCCTGTTCTATCCATTTTGCTGCAAAGAACATGATTTCATTCTTTTTATGGCTGAATAGTATTCCATTGAGTACATATACCACATTTTCTTTATCCATTTGCCCCTTGATGGACACTAGATTGATTACATATCTTTGCTTCTCTGAATAGTGCTATAGTAAACATTCGAGTGTAGTTAGTGATCCCTTTCGTTTAGATAACCAACCATTAGTGAGATTGTTCTGTTGTATAGTTACTCTTTTTTAGCTTTTTGAGAAATCCACACACTGTTTTCCAGAGTTGTTTTAATTTATATTCCTACCAATGGTTCCACATTCTCTCCAGCATTTTTTTTTTTTTTTTTTTTTTGGTCTTTTTCATAATAGCCATTCTAACTGGTCTAAAATGGTATCTCACTGTGGCTTTAATTTACATTTTCCTGATGATTAGGGATGTTGAAAGTCTTTTCATTTACCTGTTGGCCGTTTGTAGGTCTTCTGTTGAGAAATGTCTGTTCAAGTGCTTTGCCCACTTTTTAAACAGGATTGTTTTTTACTTTTGAGTTTGAGTTATTTGTACGTTCTAGATATTAGTCCCTTATTGGAAGAGTAATTTGCAAATATTTTCTGTCATTCAACAGGTTGTGTCTTCACTCTGTTGTCGATTGTTCCCTTTGCCGTGCAAAAGCTTTTAAGTTGAAGTCCCATTTGTCTATTTTTGTTGCCTGTGCTTTTGAGGTCTTAGCCATAAAATCTTTGCCTATATATTGACCAATGTCCAGAGGTGTTTATCGTGTTTTCTTGTAGTAGTTTTATAGTTTTACGTGTTATGTTTAAGTTTTTAATCCATTTCAAGTTGATTTTTGTATGTGATGAGAGATAGGGATCTAGTTTATTCTTCTGAATATAGATACCAATTTTTCCAGCACCATTTATTGAAGCAAGTGTCATTTCTTCAGTGTCTGTTTTTGATGTCTTTCCTGAAATTCAGTTGGCTATAAATGTGTGGATTTATTTCTGGGTTCTATATTCTGTTGCATTGGTCCCTGTGTCTGTTTTTATGCCAGTACCTTGTTGTTTTGGTTACTATAGGTTTGTAATATACTTTGAAGTCAGGTAGTATGATGCTTTCAGCTTTGTTCTTTTTGCTTCGAATTGCTTTCCGTATTTGGGTCCCTTCCTGGTTTCATACAGATTTTAGAATTTTTTTTCTATTTCTGTTTAAAATGACATTGGTATTTTGATGGAGATTGCATTGAATCTGTAGAGTGCTTTGAGACTCAAAAGTTTTTGTTTTTCTAGTCACTTTATTTGTAGTTGGAAGAATGAGCTACCAAGTACCGCTTGCCTTGTCAATAAATTTTGAAGGCAGATTATGCTTTATAATTTCCAAGGACGCTATAAAGGATAAATGGACTGTTATTCCAAGGCAAACCTCTCTCCTAACCTTCATAATTCTTCTCTGTTACTTGTCCCTTTGTCCTATCTAACTGTGTTTATATCTGTGTCTGTTTATTATCATGTACCTAGTACACTTGATGATGAAAGAACAATCAGCTAGTTTTTCAAAACTGGATGATTTTCATTTGCCCATTTAACTATCCCCTTTCCAGGAGCCATTCATTTTTCTTGATTGTGCTATCTTTTCCTCAAACATATAGCTATAAATTTTAGTAATTTGCTATTCAAGACATGGCTGTTTTCTTTGGCCTAAACATAGGAGTGTATTAATTTCTTTAACAGATACTTGTTGAGCAGTTGATATATCCCACGTATTTGCTAGGCTTTGGACCTGTGCATAGAAACAATCTCTGCCTGGTAGACAATATGTTTGGCCTATTATAGAGTTCACAAGTGAAGGGATAGGGTTGTTTGGAGGAACTCCACCAATAGGAAGACCAGATTTGGGGGTTTATAGAACCCTGTGAATCCTAGAAGACTTACTTGTGAATAAATGATTTATTTGTGGAGGAATAAAATCTGAAAAAACTTACTATGCTTTTATAGCAAGCACAGAAAAATTCATGATAGTTTTATATATTTTGTTTTCATTGTAGTTGTTTGGGAATGCTGCTGCTGCTTTTTCTTTTTAATCTATTAGCAAGTGTTTTGCTGATCTCTATAGTCCCAATCAGTTAGTGACTTATGGCAGTGTATCCTCTACTTATTCCTTTTCCAATATGGTGAAAAATTATTCTTTTAGGGGTTTGGGAGCAGAGAGAAGACAATATAGAACGTTAGACAAAATTAGAATGCTGTTTGTTTAAGTACAAATGCAAAAGTCTTCACCAGAAAAACTACAGGTTTTTTTTTTTTCTTTTTTAGGTTATTTTATTTTAGTTATTCTTTAAAGACTGGTGATTTCACATGTGTTATTCAAACACAACTACTGATATCAGCAGTGTGAGATAAATTTTCAATATGGTAGTGGCTGTGGGTTCATTTTAATTAATACTGTGGTTCATTGTGCTATATTTTCTTTCCTACATTTTTAGGATATCTGGAAAGGTGTTTCATTCCTATAGAAAAGAATACTCTGTAGTGGAAGTATGCTTATCTTTACTCATTTTGATTTATATCTGATTTAGAGATGCAGAATAGATAAAGAGAGATCTAGAATCATTAAAAAAATGCATGGAGCCATAAACAAAAAATTCATGCTCTCTGACCTAAGAATTCATAGAAATAAAAAAATCAAACAATTGTCAATAATGAGGAAATTGGCAAACCAATGGTAACTTATGGAATATTTTGCAAGTCTTTAAGATATTAAGACTGACAACTTGGAAAAGTGTCTATGATGCGATATTACAGGGATGAAGCAGGATATAAAGTTGTGTGTTATGATTACAAGTGTATCAAAAAGTGCAAAATTTAAAAATTGATAAAAATTCGAAATGTTTACTATAAAGGTAGTGGGATTATGGTTATTTTAACAAATATCCTTTTGTTTAAAACTTTTGATAAAGGAGCTGCATTTATAATAATTGGAAAAATTGAAACAGGAACGCTGGATTTTGTGTTTGGTTCTAAAAAGTTTTGAAAGAAAATTTTTGAAATTTCCTGTATGTGATAGGAATTGGATAATTATGGAAGGTTTTGTAGGTTTTTGGAAAGATTCCTAGTAAGTTGAGAGATAGTCATGTACATATTTGGAATGGGTAAATTTTAGACATTTCTGAGGTTAAGTCTGCATGCGATAGCTTCTTAAGGTCAGTTTTGGAAGTTTTGACTCTAGACGCATCTTCTTTATTATAATCAGCTTTGTAGGGAAAACAGTAGTTGACTGAGTATTAATGCAGTAGAGAGAAGTGGAAAGTAAGGTTTTTGGGAATTGTTTTGCTCTTGACATTTTTATATTTGTTTATAAAAATCAAAGTTAAACAATATTAATGTGTATTGTAAGGAGGAAGATAAACTCCATAATGCAACCTCCCTAAGAGAACCGTTGTGGAAAAGAATTTTTAATCTTACTGTGACTTAAGTGGTTGTGTAGCTGTTCTTTGTGATCTTCTAGAGTCATCTTGGCTTATGTCTCTGTCCTCCTTAGCAAAGGAAGCTAAATTGTAGTCAGTTTTTTTCACTGTCTTCAGGGAGAGCAACAGTGGTGTGGATTATCCAAAAATCATTCATGCTTGGCTTTAGAATTTTTGTTTTAGTATTTACTTAGGGGTGTGTATGTGCTTGGGTGAACACCACAACACTTGTTAATAAAAGCATGTCACCGTGAAAACCTGACTCAGCTGGAGCTGTGAAGCTGTCTGGCTTCATCATCCCGATTTCCACACCCGCAGCAGGATGCACCATCTCTGACCATCACAGTTCCTGTTGAAAGGAGGTAGCTGAGCATATTGTTTATTCTTTTAGAGCAATTAAAAGTAAATAGAGTTCTATCAGACCCAGGGCCTTCTTAGACTTAAGATTTAGTCATTCCTGAAGACTGTAAAACCTTGTAATAGATTATAATTTGTAATTTTTCTGAGGCCCAAATTCGAAGTAAGCCTACCCTGAGGCTTGTCACCTAGCTTCATTGGTTCAGTGAAATTAAGCTGTTTCTCCTTATTCATGACATTTTACACTTTCACTGTTGTGTCTTGTGTTACATTCTTCATGGAAACATACCACAAAAATAAAGCCACCTGGTCAGGTGATAAAAATCCCAAAGTCTACCAAAGTGGTGATTTTTAGCTGAAAATAAAAGTTGTAGGCAACGTTAAGAGTGGTGAATGTAGCAGAAGCTTAACAAACCCATGGACCTGAACAAAGTCTAGCAACCGTGATAATGAAAATGACATCAAGAAAAAGTTAGTGCAACTGTTTCAGTGATTATTTTGGCCAGTGGAAACATTACTCATCAAATAAGAAAGCAAGCTTGAAAGAATACTGAAAAGACTCTTGAGGTCTTATGAAGTTATGCACAGGAAATGTGAGACTAGCATTTTAGGGAAGTAACAGATGGTGAAGACATTGAACTGACAAGTGAAGGTTGATTTGAAAAATGTCAAATGTGTTTTCTTTGCCAGATATCAAGTTAATAGCAGGAGGCTGGCCCTAACTAGTTCCTGGAACTGAGCTGAAGCAGTTCTTAAAAAGGGGGAAGGGTTATGGCCCCTATGAACACAGAATTGTAGTGAAGCCCATGATTGAGCCAGGTACCTTCTCACTTCTCTAAACACATAGCCCAAGAACAGATGGGAGCATCAGGTATTCAGCACAACTAAGGAGTAATTTTGATTTGTCAGTGGAAACCTGGGACGAGGGAACTTTAAAGATGTCTGAGAACTGAATCTGCTTTCTTGTGAGGACAGGAGATGGGGAAGGAGGGAGGAAGAGGGAAGCAGAAAGGCAGGACTCACTCACTAGTCCATTCTGCCCTGTGTTGGCCTCCTACTTTCTCCCCCAGCCTGGTTCTCTCGCTTACTTGGTCCAAGTTATCAACCAAATGGCATTGATGACAACCAAATGACCCACCAAGTCAGGAAGACATTGTTAACCCAATACTACAGTGTTAGATCCAGTGGGCCTCAAATTGTGGTCCCCAGGTCTTCAGCATCAGCTCAACCTAGGTCCCCACTCACAACTGTTGAATACAAAACTTCTGCGTGGTGGAGCCCTGCAGTCTGTTTTAGCAAGCCTCCCAGTTGGTTTTGGGGCATGCTGAAGTTGGAACCCTATTCTAATTTGTCTTCATTCAACATTTCCTTTTAGCATTTTTATTTTTTATCTTTTGCTATATAGTACATGAATGTGCAGTCATCAGCCATCTTAATAACTTTGATTTTTCAATATTTTAACAGCTCATGGCTATTTTACTATAGATTATATGAGCATTTTTAAATTTTATCCTCTTTTTAATTACTTTAGCCCTATGTTTACAACATCTTTAAGTGAATAAGTGGGTAGTTTGCATTTTCTGGGTACTATTTAATCAGTATTGTAAAAGAAGTCATAAGCTATACGAATATTCCAGAATTTGAAGGTTAAAGAAAGGCTCAGGGCATAACATTTGCCTAGGATAAGGGTCAACAGTAATTTGGGAGATGCAAACCTAATCAAATTGTATAGTTGTCAGTGATAAGATTTGTTGTGTAGTTGACTTTATGTAGTTTGATCTGATGCGTACATTAACCCTCCCAAATCTATTTAGCAGCTGGTTGTCATTTCCATTAGCTAAAAAGCAGCTAGTCTAAAATCTGTTTCAGAGCTCCTGGCAGCACTGCTTGCTGAGCTGCTTTAGCCTTTCAGCTCTGAGACAAAATTCCTTGATGCAGTTTAGTGCACAGGTCTCTAGACCTCTTAGGGAGTCATTTCAGGCCTTCTGCTAGCTCTTGAAATGACCCTGGGCAAGTCATTTAATTCATTCTTCCTGTCACTGGTGGTAGTTGCAAAGGATTTAACGATTTATATGCAATAAGAAACATGCTTTAGAGTTTTATCACTCTAAGCTCTAAAGCAGTATTTTTCAACCTTTTAACTCATGGCACACTTGAACATTTTCTTAAACTTCCGTAGTACACTTAAATTATGTTGATCAAAAGGAATATTAAAAAAAAGAATATATTTACCATGCTTTGAACTTCTTTCAAAAATAATTTAATTATCTTTAAAATTTTTCCCAGCACACTTACGATCCCCTCCTGGCACACTGGTTGAAAATCCCTGCTCTAAAAGTAAAGAGCATGAGGTGAGAGTTGAGTGTTTTCACTCATTCCTGACAATTTTCAGCTCCAGGGATGGGGTAGATTCTTCCAGTAACTTTACGTAGTGACCAAACTTTTCCTATTTTTTTTGTACTATATTATGAGTACTTTCACAATCATAACGTTTTGGAAATGATGATTGCTTAATGTGCCATTTTTATTCTCGTTTTGATCATTTCCGGTTATAGTAGACCCTCTTTAGTTTGCACAAAGTCTTTAATTTTGTAGCATCTTTAAGGGAAGTGTAGACATTAAATTTTAGTAAATACAACTAAATAAGCGTAGCAAAGAGAACTAAGTAAAACCAACATAGTCGAGTTGTATGAGTTATTGCCTTAAAACTTAATGGTTTCATACACCAAACATTTATCTTCCAGTCGGAACTTTGAATTCAGGAATGGCTTAGCTGTGAAGTTCTGGTTCAGGGTCTTTTCTGAAGTTTGTGGTCAGGGTCATAGGGGCTAGACAGGCTTCTCTGGGCTTGACAGTGGCTACAGGATCTGTTTCCAGTGTGGCTTACTGACATGGCTGTTAATAAGAGGCCTTTATATGTTTATAATGCTGGAATTATGCCATACCTATAGTCTAAAATTGATATTTTTTGTTAATACTCTATTATAACCAGTTTTTCGGGTCAGTAATTGCATATCTGTAGTATTGTTTCAAGTGACTCCTTAGAATTCTATTCATGGTCTTCTCCTACTTTAATCCCTTGTTTTTAATGTTTCGTACTGTAAGTAATATAACATTAGGTATGTTGTGAACCTGTTACATTTTTTTCTTAGATCAAATTTTTAGAAGTTGGAATGGGGTTAAAAAAATTAAGGCTTTTGATACTTCCAAATTGCCCTGCAGAAAGGTTGCAATAACACACATGGGTATCAGCAGCATATGAGAAATATATTTATTTCCCTAAAGCTTTATCCAGCCTTGGATATTAGGTATTAGTCTTTTAAAATCTTTGCCAATTAGAGAGATGGTATATGGTCATTTGTTTTAATTTTTATTATTCTGAGTAGCAGTTGGGGGATAATTTTTTGTCTACTTACTATGTAACTTCCCTGTTTATTAGAGTTTGCTATTTTATTTTACTTTATTATTATTTTTTTTGAGACAGAGTCTCACTTTGTTGCCCTCAGTAGAGTGCCGTGGCGTCATTATCTCACAGCAGCCTCAAACTCTTAGGCTCAAATGACTCTCTTGTCTTAGCCTCTTGAGCAGCTGTGACTGCAGGCATCCGCCACAAAGCCCAGCTATTTGTAGAGATGGGGTCTGGCACTTGCTCAGGCTGGTCTGGAACCTGTGAGCTCCCAGAGTATTTGGATTACAGACACGAGCCTGTGCACCCGTCCCTTATAGTTTGCTATTTTTAATTGCATGTGAACTTTATGGGCACCCTGTATATCTTTGTTCATTTTTCCCCATTAGGGTGTTGTTTTATAAAATTGATTATCAAAGTTATCACTTGTGTCATATTTTACAAAAATATTTTCCAGTACTCTTTATCATTTTTGTTTAATCAAATCTATGAAGTTGTCTTGGATACTTAACTATTTAAGTATTTTATTTTATTTTATTTTGAGACAGAATCTTACTCTGGCACCTATGGCTTCAGTTCACGGCTCATATTCACATATTTCTGGCTCTTGGGCTCAAGTGATGGTCTTGCCTCAGTTTTTCTATTTTTAGTAGGGACAGGGTCTTGCTCTTACTCAGGCTAGTCTCAAACTCCTAAGATCAAGGCATCCTCCAGCCTTGGCTTCCCAGAGTGCTAGGATTATTGGCGTGAGCCATGGAACTTGGCTTGTTTAATTATTTTAATTGGTAAAGTCAGCAACATGACCGCTCAGTGTCTCATTGAATTAATGGAGCTTTACAGATGATAAAAATCTTTCCACATAAAACAAATTATTTGAGGATAATATCTTTCTCCATACATAGTATATAGTATATTTTGGTTGTAAAATAAATATATAGAGAGAGAGAGAGAGAAAGAGGGAGAGCACACACATCTAGAGAGAAGAGAGAAACCTAGACTTTCAAGAGATGGAAATGCTTTTCTAAGCAGGGGTGTCCAATCTTTTTTCCTCTCTGCCCCTCTTTGGAAGAAGAAGAGAATTGTCTTGGGCCACACATTAAATACATAAACACTAACAAAAGCTGATGATTTAAGAAAAAAAAAAAAAGTCCGTGCATAATTTTCACAACATCGAACGCCCCAGAAAAACAAAACAGCCCTCAAGTAATCTGCGTGCAGCCTGTGGGCCTTCTCTATTTCTGACTGGTGTTTCTATAGGGTTTATTAAAGCACAGATTGCTAGGATGCACCCCCAGAGAGGCTAGTTCAGCAATTTTGGGGTGGAGCCTGATAATTTGTACTTTATTTATTTAAGTCATATACACATAGATTATGAATACATTTATGCATATATGGGGTAAAATGTGTTGATTTTTTATAGAATTTCATATGCTTACATCAAACTAATTAATATAGCTTTTGCCTCATTTACTAGATTATTGTGTTAAGACATTTATGTTCTATACTTGATAGATTTGACTTGAGAATTTGTACTTTGAATAAGAGTTCAGGAGATTCTGATACCACTCGTATCAAAATCTTGATACGATTCTGATACTTGAAGTAATTCAAAGTGTATGTTAGAATTTTCAGAGATTGTCTATCAAAGTAGAGCTCTTTCCAATTATTCTAAATCTGTCTGTTAAGGTTAGAATCCTGACATTTGTGGCAGGTTAGAGAGATTAATGAACTATATTCACTATTCTATTTACATTCATTTTTGAAAGATAGTTGAATGACACCATACTTAACCATAAGTGAATTGGCCATTAGTCCCCCACTATTTAGATTAATACCTACAAATATGAAAATCAAGTAAGGCCCCTGAGTGCAGGAGGAAAGCTACCCACAAATACAAGTTTTAGTATTTTACTTTGAATAAGGATAGAGGGCTAACTTTATTTTATTTGAAGTTTGTTTTCTGAATTTTGCTTTTAGCTGGTTTTCACTCATCTTAGTTTGAAGTTTTTTTTTTTAATTTTCTTTTTTTTTCTTCTTCCTTTAGCAAATCTCTTGCCCTTAGCCTCCCAAGTAGCTGTGACTACAGGCACTCACCACAACAACTGGCTTTTTTTTGGTAGAGACAGGGTCTCACTCAGGCCCACTTCGGCTCAGGATGGTCTTGATCCTCTGGGCTCAGGCAATCCACCTGCCTCGCTCCCAGAGGGCTAGGACTACAGGCGTGAGCACCACGCCTGGCCAGAGGGCTAACGCCAGCAAGTCTTAATCTGTGGGTTGCGACCCACCAGAACTCTATGAAAGGGCCGCGGCATTAGGAAGGTTGAGAACCACTGCTTTAGGCCTATCATTGTAGGATTGAATGCGAAGTAAAGCAGCACATTACAGGTTGTTTATATACTCATTATATTCAGTAATTGGGAAAGAAGAACAGAAGAATTATGTTAATACTGACATTTAAAACTGTTTTTTGGATAAGAATAGATAAATATTCTATTACACTGGTCCCACAAACTTCTCTGAATTTATGATTATATTAATATATTTATAATCAGCATGTCAAAGAAAATCTCTTCGAAATTAGAAAAGAAATATTAGATCTTAAAGTTAAATTAAAAATAAAACACTTTGTTCCAGCCAAGATGTAGTATAATAAAGAATGTGTTTATTCCTTCACCTATAACTACTAAAAATGGGAGGAAATACATGAAACAACAGTTTTCAGACACTGGGCATTAATCAGCACAGGCAACAAAATCCCACGGCAAATTCAGGCCTTAAGAGATAGGAAACAAACTAGATAAATTCTATAAACATATTAGTTTGCTGATGGAAGAGAGGTCTAGGCCTCAGTGCAGGAGAAAGAACCTGATACTCATCCTGAGTTCAGAAGAGCTGGGTGGGGACAAACCATGAAGTTCACATGTTGCAGGAAGACAAGGCCCAACGGAGAGAAAGAGCACCCAAACACCACGTGTATAAGAGGAAGGGCTTTATTCACCAGCTGGGAGCTTACAGCATAGAAGAATTCCAAATGGCCTTGCTCCCCGTCTGGCTTGATCTTTCCCTTTTTAGCGACAGTCAAAAAGTTCCACCCCACAGGTACCCTTCTCATTGGCCAGTTTGAATCAAGCGAGAGATGCTAGTCCAGCCCCTACAGAGCTACAGGATTTCACAGAACTTGGAAATTTCCAAGTTCCAGGAAGTTAAGTTTACAAATTCCTAAGGGCTGAGTCACCAAGGAGAGGACCCGGCAAGTGTATCCTTGTGTTCTCCTTTACAAGACCTGTTTGCCCAGACCTCACCCTCCTCGGGTATCCTCTCTCACACACAGGGCCAGAAATAGTTGGTGTGCCTACCAGCCAGATGGAAAACCTTGTAATTTGCAGGGCATCAGGTAGGGTGCTCATCAGGGTGTTGCTAGCTTTTATTATTAGCTCCATACTTAAGACTATGCTGGTCCTGTGTAACAAACCTTAGAACCCCGCCTTATAAGAATCAAACTGTTTCTTCCTTTCTTTTTTTTTTTTTTTTGGAGTCAGAGTCTCAGTGGGCTGCCCTTGGTGGAGTGTTGTGGCGTCACACCTCACAGCAACCTCAAACTCTATGGCTTAAATGATTCTCTTGCCTCCTGAGTAGTTTGGACTACAGGCGCTCGTCACAATGCCCAGCTATTTTTTTTGTTGTGGTTGTCCTTGTTTAGCTGGCTCGGGCTGGGTTTGAACCTGTCAGCCTCGGTGTATGTGGCCAACGCCATAACCACTGTGCTACAAGTGCCGAGTCAGAACCAAACTATTTCCAAATAACTTAACTGTGTCCCAGAACACAGCGCTACAGTATTTATAGAAATAAAACACCCAATAAGGTGAAATTTATAATGACATTCAAACAAAAATTACCTGGGGTATGAAAATATGAGAAGAAAACTCAGAGGAAGTAAACTGACACAGAAATGATAAACTGGTAGAATTAATTGATTAAACAAGGAAATGCTTGTAATGGCAAGCATTTTGCAAAAATAATTCATGGTACTCAAGGAGTACTTCAGTTCACAAAAGAATTACTTTTTGACTTTTACTCTAAAAAGAAATATTTAACCCCATCATAATATAAAACAACAATGCAAAAAAGATAAAGTATGTTGCTTTAGTTTTCTTAGTTTTACTTAGAATGGACTCACTTTTTAAAATAGTGGTTAAATGAGAGTATATGTTATACTTTCTCAAATGTTTTATTTTTTGTTTAAGATATTAGTTATGGTTTTATATAAAATTATAAACACTTTTTAAAAAGATATTTTCAATGATAGTGATTATTATAGACCTGTCATTGGAATACTCCATGAACTTTTCTTGTTGGAAAAAGGAATTATCTGTCTAGATAAACATTATCCATCTAGGTGTTTGTTAGGTAGGCTTGGCCTCCTACGGTAGGTAGAATATGTGAAGAAAGAGATAAGAACGGCCAAAGATCTTTTGTTCCTTCTCCGCTCCTACTGCTTCTCTTGACTAGCCTAAAAAATTTTTTTTAAAAAGATTAAAGGAGGCTCGGCGCCTGTGGCTCAATGGGCTAAGGCGCCAGCCACGTACACCTGAGCTGGCGGGTTCGAATCCAACCCCAGGACCCGCCAAACAACAATGACGGCTGCAACCAAAAAATGGCCGGGCGTTGTGGCTGGCGCTTGTAGTCCCAGCTACTTGGGAGGCGGAGGCAAGAGACTCGCTTGAGCCCAGGAATTGGAGGTTGCTGTGAGCTGTGATGCCACAGCACTCTACCCAGGGCGACAGCTTGAGGCTCTGTCTCAAAAAAAAAAAAAAAAAGATTAAAGGGACAGAAATAAGCCAGTGAGAGAGAGAAAATAATAAGAGTAAATTTAGCTATAGGAGAACTTAATTTTAAGCCATTGTTTTCTCATGTTTGGAATGTGATTTGTGGAAATGGGAATAGACCCTTGCCATTGAGTGATTTCACCATCTTTTTATTCCCTTGGTGGTGGTTAAATGAATCTTCTGCAGTTATCTGCCAAATTTTATACGTGTGAATGTTTGTATGTTTTTTCTTCTAGAGGTCCATAGCTTCCATCATGTTTTTCAGTTGTCTTTCCATGACACAAAATTACTAAAGTTGCTGACTTAGATGGAGGGCAAAATTGAAATCCTGAATTCGTGAATGTGAGGAATACATTTGTTTGGAAACAACTGACTATGGGGAAGGAGTTGATCATTTTGTTTTTAGATTTACGGCCACATAGTGATTGTTGAAAAGCTGGTCTCAGGCCTTGGCTGCCAAGGTTTCACATCTGTAGGGCTTTTGGCATGGACAGAATCCTGCTGATTCAGATAAATGTGGTTCTTTGACCACAGTTTAAGAAATTCTACTTTAAGCAATTTGGTACAGAGAACATTTTCTTAATATCCCTGATATGTGGCACTGTAGCATCTAGCGGACATTGCTTATTTTTCCTGCCTCTTTAAACAACAGTTTTATTGAATGAGAGAAGTAAGAACTGACAGTCTGGTGTGGGAGCAGAGTCTTGAGCAAGTAATTAAGACCTCAATTATAGCATCATGTTATAACTTTCTACAAGTGGGCCTTAACCTTCTTGGAGGTCAGTGTCTGTTTTTTTTTTTTTTTTTGTTTGTTTGTTTTTTTGAGACAGAGCTTCAAGCTGTCACCATGGATGAAGTGCTGTGGCAACACAGCTCACAGCAACCTCCAATTCCTGGGCTCAAGCGAGTCTCTTGCCTCTGCCTCTCAAGTAGCTGGGACTACAGGCGCCCGCCACACCGCCTGGCCATTTTTTGGTTGCAGCCATCATTGTTTTGGCGGCTTGGGCTGAATTCGAACTTGCCAGCTCAGGTGTACGTGGCTGGCGCCTTAGCCTGTTGAGCCACAGGCGCTGAGCCTAGTGTCTGTTTTTTAAATAGACTAGTATAGTTCACCTTAGCTACCATGTGTCCAGGGAGTAAGTAAAAGAGAAAGTATATGAATATGTTTTTAAAACTCGCTTGTGGTCATGTTTCTGTCTCAGCTTGAATTGTTTGCTTTTGCTACAATATCCTCATGGCTCATGTAGGGATTGACAGTAACAATTCTAAAGTAAGAGTTACAACTGACCCAGCTTTAAACTAGGAGACACTGGTTACTCTGGTGTTGTCAGTGTTTATTAGATAGAGCATATGGCAATTGGAATTTCTCTGAATTGAGAGTTTGAGAATTGGCAGGGAAAGCAAAAATAATTTATATTCTATAGTAAGAAAGTTTGACACAAAGGAGGGTGCATGTGGATGATTTCCCAGGCATATATTACCTCATTCATCTCCATATTCCCTAGAGCCCAGCTGGTACACAGCCTTGAGAGTGTGTGTGATCTGGAACACCCAGGGAGTGGACAAAAGACTAGGGCATTGAAATTCACTCAGAGCAAGACCAGAGAGCTTTGATTCAGAATGGGGTGTTTTGGGCTTTCCAAGGACAGATTGATCTTAACCATTTGGTTCCAGGACTTCAGAACTCCTGGGAATTTTTCTGTCTAGTGAGTAAAAAGCCAGTCTCTGTTGCTATATCCATACTCTTCTCTTAAAGATTCCTCTGTCCTTAGTCAATTCTATTTGGTGATTTGCATAAATGTGACAGGTTAACAAGTGTCCTTGAAGCCATCAGTGATGTAGCTGAATAAAAGATGTTTTGTTGCATTCGCTAGCTTGTGTGTGTGTGTGTGTGTATAGAACATAGCAGATCTTGTGTGTGTGTGTAGATCATAGCAGATCTTGTGTATGTGTGTATAGATCATAGCAGATCCTGTGTGTGTGTAGATCAGATCCTGTGTGTGTGTGTATAGATCATAGCAGATCTTGGTTGTGTGTATAGATCAGATCCTCTGTCTGTGTGTGTGTGTATAGATCATAGCAGATCCTGTGTGTGTATGTATAGATCATAGCAGATCCTGTGTGTGTGTAGATCAGATCCTGTGTGTGTGTGTGTGTATAGATCATAGCAAATCCTGTGTGTGTGTGTACATCAGATCCTGTGTGTGTGTGTGTGTGTGTGTGCATATTGTGTGTATAAATCAGATCCTTCATTGGAGAATGTTAGTTTATTACAGTCAGGAGGGAAATTGGATTTTGGAAACCCAGTTGCCTTGTGTCTTTTGTTTTTAGTCTTTCACTTGCCTTTCATTTTTCCTGAGTCTTGTCTTTTCTCCTACTTCTTCAGGAAGATAGCCTATCATTTAGAAAGGCACTCAGATAGGAGACCTAGACACCTTCCTCTAGGTATAAATGAACCTGTGCAGAATGGGACGTGTGAAGGACTCTCTATCTGCCATTAGTAACTCTTGGCAAATCATGTCTGTTTTGAATAGTCTCCTGGGCTTCCTGTGCATTCCTGGGAAAATTAACATCTGGTAAACAAACATCAGGTCCTTTCTACCACCTTTAACAGTTCTTTGCCAGGCACCTGGCTCAAATAGTTGAATTATTGTGATACATTATTCTGGTTTAGCCCCAGCAAAATTACATAGTGTGAAGTATTTAATTTGTAAAGCATTTTGATATACTGGGAGAAAGAGGGAGTAAAATTCAAACCTGCTGGTTTTGTTACTTCTTGACATGTCTGCCCAAAGTCCGTATTGGGAGGGTTTAGACACTCTGTGGGCCTTCTTGAGATCTCTTTTTGGTGTGCTGCTCTTTCTGTTCCTTGCCTAATGGGTACTGAATGTCTATCACAACTACTTGGTATTTATGAAAATTCTTGATATTAAGAAGAATATAATTTTTCTTCAACTTCTGCTAGCCCTTGGCAACTAGTTAAACTTCCAAATAAATACATCACTTTTGTATTTGTGCTATATTACATATATTCCTTATTAATTTATTTCTGAGCATGGACTTTAGTACTATATTCAGTATCTAGAACTGGAGAAATACTTTTCTGATTGCTTATACAACCCCATCCTGGTATCATGTTAGTTGCAATATTTCTCCCGTTAAGTTGATAGGACTTGCCTGAATGTAATTCTGCAAAATTCATTTCCATTTGGGAAATAAAGACTCTTTAGATCTGTCTGAGATCTCTCTGCTTCTGCTTCTCAGTGCTTCTCTCTGCTTCTGTGCTTCTCTCCTTGAATTCCAAGCATCACAGTACCTATTCTTCATGGATTTATCTTGGAGGATTTATCCTATGGTTATGGATATTAAAACAGGAGATATATAGGATGTTATTTCTAATAGGAAATACTAGTATTTTCCTATTAGAAAAATCTTTAATTTTTTTATGTCTCCTTTATAGTAAATATGCATTGATTGAACACATGTAGAAGGAAGGAAAAATATAAGCACTTAATTTTATTATACAAATTAGGTATCATTTTCTTATTGCAGTCTAATATTTTCTTAGTGTACTTAAACTAACACTACTGTCCATAAAAATCTTGAAGTCATTGTTTTTCAAATTTAAAAGTAAATTGTGAAAGATAATCAAGAAAATAAAACTTCGGATAAAATAGAGGAGTTAAAATGTTCTTTCCTTAAGGTTTTAAGGAGAAAACCCTTCTTCACCCAGCATTAGCAAGCAGATGTGGCATGGTAGTTCTTATCATAATTCTGTTACCACAGCTGTCATGGTCTCTCAGTTATAAATTAGATTATTTCCCCAGTAATTATTCTCTTGTTATTTAACTAATATACCTGGTGTGTAGATGAGTAGAGGGGAAAAGCTCATTTTTGGAGAATAACATCTTTGTTTGTATTTACTTTAGGGAAACCTCACAGCACTGGTAGCTCTGAACGGATTCAGCTCTCAGGAATGTATAATGTCCGTAAAGGCAAAATGCAGTTGCCAGTGAACCGATGGACAAGACGTCAGGTCATTCTGTGTGGGACTTGCCTAATAGTGTCATCAGTAAAAGACAGCTTGACCGGAAAGATGCATGTTCTTCCACTAATTGGTGGAAAGGTAAGTTTAAAATAATCAACATACTAACAGATTTCCCAGCATTAATAAGGACCTTACTTTGAGCCATTTTTGATATAAGGGATAGATAATTTTTACCTCATTGGAGGTCTTAATCAGTTCTTGTATTCTCCAGTGGGAATGGTTGTTTGGTGTAGTTGTGGAAATTAACAATGAAAATAACCATTGTCTCACATGAAGCCCAGATGATGGTGGTTTCATTAGTATATAAATTTTACCTACTGGACTGAAAATAGATCAAATAAAATTTCACTGGTAAAATGTAGATTATAAATTCATTATTCATAAGTAGACATCTTTTGATATCTTAAACCTATTTTGTAATAGAATATATTTATTCAAGTTGGTGATCTTAGGAACATTTACACATGCTTACCAAGGGCTGGACTGTAGTGTTTAAATCTTTGATTGCACTTCCTTACCTTTCTGTGTTTAGTGACAGGTGAGGTTAGCATTTTTAATTTATTTCTATGACTGACTAGTCACAAAGTTTGAACCTTAAATGTTTTTCACTTTGGAGTAAACATGGTACAACTAATATATTTCTGACATTACTGGCTCTATTTCTTTGGATATTAACTATTTTCTTCCTATTATTTATAAAATTGAAAGAATCAGATTGCTTGGGAAAAATATTACATTTTTTTCTTTATTTCTAAAGATTGATTAGATTTATTTATAAGCTCCTAAGCATTGGTAGGATCACCATAATTATGTAGCAGTATTGATTTTTAACTGATATAATATGTTAATAATTGAGAATGAACATTTGGATGAGAAAATGGGTTGTCAGAAATTGGGGGAATATTAACAAATATTTTCTTTACCATTTCCCCCCTGTTGAACAAGCATGGGAAAGGAGGCAGGAGACAGAGAATCTAAAGAAAGAAAAAATAGGAAACCAACTTTTGTTAAAGTTTACCGTTTTTAAAAATTTCAAATGTCTGATTTGTTCCAGGGGTTTTAAATGAAGAAGGTAAGACAGATGCGTGTACTATTATATAGTTCTGTTATTCACCTGCTGTGTAGCAAGTATATTCTTCATATTTTTTTCCTTATGAATAAATAGCCCAGGTCAGTTTTTTCCTCTTTACTATTTTTACATTCTAGTTCTAAGAAGATTTGATCATTTTCAAAAATAGATTTTGGTCAGGCTGCAAGGTACATATTTAAATCTATTTTAGTCACCCATTTTGAAACCATTGCTCCTTAACTTTTATCTGAGCGTTGAAGAGTTAGTGACTATAGTGACTGATACTTATTAATTAAGATTTTTGTCCTTTGGATGGATTACTGAAAAAATTAGTTATCAATACTGTCACAGTAGGTCATCACAGGAATGCATATTTAATGTTCGATGCTTTGTTAGGTTGATAGTCTATCTTTTCCTTCTCTATGATGTTGGGCATTTGGATAGGCAAATCAAATGTAACTATTTATTTAAAGTCCTCTGTGAGTAAGGCCGCTCTGTGCTTGGCATGGCTGAAATACTAAGATGGGTATGTTGCCATCCCTACACATGTTTACCGGGAAATGAAAGATGTATACAACCTATCTGCTGTAAGAGAGGTGCAGAAAGGTACTCTGGGAGGTTATTGGGAGGAGAGATTATATTTCGTGGGGGGGGGGGTAAAAGGGAATTTTGTAATGAAGGAGAAAGCAATTATGATGGAATTTGAAGGATGAAAAATCTTTTGACATAGGAAGGAGATGGTCAAAAAGATTATTATGCTCAGAGGAACAGAGGCAGGAAAGCATGGGGAATGTTCAGATAAGGTCAGCAGATTCAGTTATAATTAGCATTTTCATTCAGAGCTAGAGACTTGTCCTGTTTCCCAGGCCTGTTATTGGATAGACTTCTACTATTGAGTGAATTGAAAGTTAATCGCTTCCTCTTTTTGCAAGCAAACCTTGTAAAACCTGTTCTACAGTATGTCTTTAAAAATAATTGTGTACATTGAAAAACTGAGTCTTTAAAACCTATTGACCAAGTTAGGGAAAAACTGAGTCTTTAAAACCTATTGACCAAGTTAGGGAAAAATAATTTACTTTTTGCAATCTGAGCTTTCATTAATGTTTGTCTATTACTTTTTTTTCATCTAGTTCTGATGTTAAGGGAAAAGCTGCAAGTAAATGGAAGGGATTTTATTTTTTAATATTTATTTATTTATTTGTTTATTTATTTATTTATTTATTTATTTTTTTGAGACAAAGTCTCACTTTGTTGCCCTTGGTACCCTTGGTAGAGAGCTATGACATCACAGCTCACGGCAACCTCAAACTCTTGGGTTCAAGTGATTCTCTTGTCTCAGCCTGCCTAGTATCTGGGACTGTAGGCACCGGCCACAGTGCCCACCTAATTTTAGAAACAGGGTCTTGCTCTTGCTCAGGCTCATCTTGAAATCCTGAGCTCAAGCAATCCACCAGCCCCAGACTCCCTGAGTGCTGGGATTACAGGTGTGAGCCACTGTGCCTGGCCTATTTTTTATTTTTAATTTATATGGAAGAGCTAGAAATAAGATGTGAGGTAGAATGGTCAAAGCCTAGCTATTGTTGCTATGGTACAATTGACACACTACTTGAGCATGGTCACTAGTTTACATTTTCACATAATAATTGTTTTGCTGTTAAAAAACCTCTTAATTTAATTTATTGAAAAATTTAATAGATACATTCCTAGTCATTGTATATTTAATTTGTTCTTATATTTTAACATAGATTTTTAGATAATAATATACTTTAACTAACACTTGTTATCTGTTAAAGTACAAAGTCTAATAAATTGAATAATTGTTAACCTGCTCTTCAATTTAGGAACTACAGCAATACCAACACCAATCTTTCTTCTACCTGTGTTCTTTTTTGTATTTGTCCCATTGCCACCCCTAGCCCCAGGGGTACCTACTGTCCTAGAATGTGTCTGCATCAATTTCTTACTCTTTTTCAAATAAATTTTATCATGTAACTATATTTTGCTTTTTTTTTTGAGACAGAGCCTCAAGCTGTCCCCCTGGATAGAGTGCTGTGGCATCACAGCTCACAGCAACCTCCAATTCCTGGGCTCAAGTGAGTCTCCTCCCTCTGCCTCCCAAGTAGCTGGGACTACAGGCGCCCGCCACAACGCCTGGCCATTTTTGGTTGCAGCCGTCATTGTTGCTTGGTGGGCCCGGGCTGGATTCGAACCCACCAGAGCAGGTGTATGTAGCTGGAGCCTTAGCCCGCTGAGCCAATTTTGCTTGTTTTTGATATGTATAAAAATGTTTTTGTACTGTGTGGGGGTCTTCTGTCATTGAATTTTTTCACTCAAAGTAATGTTTTAATGAGATTCTGTGTTGCTTACATGGTTTTATTTCTCTCTAATGTTCTATTCTATAAGCATTCCACAATTTCTGTAATTTCCTAAGTAATTTTCCTGCTGACGGACATTTGGGTTACTTCCAATTTTTTGCTGAACAATGCCTCAGACAGAGTCTTATAGGCCTCCTGTAAGTACTTTTTCTTGGGGATTAATTTGCAACTAGAGTTACTGTGCCCAAGGCACATTTGGTAATATGCATATAGAAGTGTTTTGATGGTCAAATGATTAAACAGTCAGATTCTCAGTTAATATAGGCTTACGTTTTGCCAGGGAACCCCCACAGCCTCCAATCTTGGTGGCTTATTATAACAGGTATTCCTAACTCACATTCTGTCTCCACTGTGGGTCAGTGGGGATATAGGGTGGGAATTTCTATTTTCTCCCAGCCTGATGGAAGGTCTGCTCTTTTACACTTAAATAACTTTGGGATATGGAACCTTCCTTTGGGGCTTTGGCAGGGGAAGAGGTAACTGGAGGGTCATTCACTGGCTCTTATGTGTTGGGATTTAGGAGTGACACATGCCACTTCTACCCATGGCCCATTGGCCAGGCCAGTCACATGTCTCTGCCTTAATTGCAAGGAGTCTGAGAAACGTGGAGAAGTAGATAAAGTGCTTGGTGAATACCGGTGTCCTTGCTGCATGGGGAGACTCTAGGCTTTAAGGGGAGGGACTTAGAGAGTAAAATATGCAGAATATTAGACGGTCCTGCACAGTGACGGTCTGTTCACAGTTCCTACAGTGACCTCCATAATAAATTCTGCTCTGGGTACGTACTAAGGAGTGCAGTTTCTGGGCTCTGGAGCACATAGACATTTACTTTTACTAAAGGGTATCAAGTTGTTTTACAAGGTATTGTACCATTTTACATCCACAGCAGTGTACAGTGTTCTTATTTCTCAAAATGTTCACTAACATTTTGTTGAAATATAATTGATAATAATAAACTGTACATTTTGATAGGTTTGATAACTACATACTCCCATAAATTCAATTCGCTCAGTGGATGCCCTTGTCAAGCCATTGTCACATCAAGTTAGTGACATATCCAGCACTCCCATAGTGTTCTTGTGTCCCTTTGTGCTCCTTCCCTCCTACTCACTCCTTGCCATGCCCAAGAAACCTTCAGTTTGATCTCTGTCAATATAGATTAGTTTAGCTTGGCGCCTGTGGCTCAGTGGGCTAAGGCACCAGCCATGTACACCTGAGCTGGTGAGTTCGAATCCAGCCCGGGCCGCCAAAACAACAATGATGACTGCAACCAAAAAATGGCTGGGCGTTGTGGCGGGTGCCTGTAGTCCCAGCTACTTGGGAGGCGGAGGCAAGAGACTTGCTTGAGCCCAGGAATTGGAGGTTGCTGTGAGCTGTGATGCCACAGCACTCTATGCAGGGTAACAGCTTGAGGCACTGTCTCAAAAAAAAAAAAAAAAATATATATATATATAGATAGATAGATAGATAGATTATTTTAAA